>JAODUH010000022.1:443827-490209 GCA_027564835.1 Typhlichthys subterraneus | reverse complement strand
TCTGTTGTCTTTGACCCCACATGACCTCCTCCCACATGTGTCCATGTCTTCATCTTTTGTCTTTGACCCCAAATGACCAACAACCAAATATCTAAATTTATAAAAATATTAAAATAAAACCAAAAAAAAAAAAAAAAAAAAAAAACTAGACCTATTAGTCTAGTAGATAATAGGCCTCTGTAGGCTATGAGGACCTTGTTAAATTAAATATTTGTTTTGTTAAATATAAGACCTACATGCATAGTTAGTTCTACATAATCTATTTATACCCTCATGACTCGCATGATCTCCAGTTACTCATGTTACATGTCAAGGGCTAAATTCAAAGGATGGCAGCCGTAACAATTTGTTGTGTGTCAGTAGACTGAAAGAAATGTTTCCTGAGACTTGCGGAAGGTGAGCAGTCAGTTTTATTTAATTTGTGTGGAGGACTCGGACTATATTGTTGGAGCTGTTGTTTGCCACTTTCTCTGGAAGAGGCTATATTTACTAGCAGACTATATGCTTATACTGTTATGTAGTTGTATAGGCGTCAAAACATCTAGGCTTGCAGTGAACAATATATAGCAGGCCTAAATGTAATGAGGTCGGTAGCCGACTAAACTCCCTTTTTTGGTTTTGTGTACATGTGTATGCATGCAACAAGAATAGGACATTTTAGTATGTTAAATGTGTATTTCTAGTAAATGTGTATGCATGCAACAAGAATGGGACATTTTCGTATGTTAAATTTGTATTTCTATTAAATGTGTATGTATGCAACAAGAATCGGTTCATAATGTGTTTTTTTTTCTTAAGGTAATCTTGAGTGCAGGTTTGGTGTAATATAAAGAGAGTGCTTCTTTTGGAAAGACTGGGAGACTCAGTTAATCAGTGGTTTAATTGGTTCAGCAGCGCTACCAAGATGTCCACTATCCGTTTATGTGACATTTATTGCCCCAGACCCCAATCAATTAAACCAGTTCAGATTCGTCCACCAAGTCCACGAGCTCTTTTTTATCCAAGTGTGTCCAGTGAACCACCGACTAAACCCACGAGAAGACGGGCATTGTCGCTTCCTTCATCTAAAAAGAGAGACAAGGAACCCAAAAGCTTGCAAGTGCGCTTTGCAGACTCACTGGGCCTGGAACTACAAGATGTCAAGTTCTTCAAAGTTGGAGAGGACCCTTTGATACCACAACACGTTATCTCTAGACTTTTGATGAGCTCTGAACTGGCCTCAGGGAAGCCCTTGGAGTTTTCCATGCCCTACTTCAAGCCGTGCTTTCCTGAAAATATGGGCTCTCAGCCCGATTTCCTGAAGCACCTTCGTAGCAAGACGGTGTGTCTGGAGCATGTGTTATGTTCAGACCTTGGGATAGTCGGCACTGCACAAGTACTTAATTTAGCCTTTGAGAAACAGGTCAGGGTGCACTACTCTTTTACCAACTGGAGGACAAGTGCCAATACAATGGGGACCTGGATATCGAGTGGATACAGAGGAGATTCTAGTAGTGAAACGGAGACGGATATCTTTAGTTTTCGTCTTCCTGTCCCACCCTTTATTTTGCAGCCTGGAGCCCTGTTAGAGTTTGCAGTTTGTTATCAAGTCAATGGATGTAGCTACTGGGACAACAATTATGGAAATAATTATAGGTTATTATGCCATAGTTACAAGCTCACTGTGCCAAAAGAGTGTGAGAATAGAATGCTGCACTTTATCTGAATGGTCAAACTGATTGCTATCACATGAAACATCATGTGCACAATTATTTTGCTAACCTGAAATACCCACACCTTGGTATTTAAAGATTTACTTGTTTTATTTACTGTAACAAAATATATTTATCTTCAAAATGCACTATACTGTATCTATGTTTCTCATTTTCAATATGAATAATCTTGTTACGGTTCTCTTAATTGTGAATTGAGTGTCCATATTGCAGATTGTTCCCTATCTCCATCTCCATAAAGGCCAAACTATGCATTGCTATCAAGTTAGAGTTTATATTTGAAGTATTTAGCAGCCTGTATCTCTGTGTAATTCATTGTAGGTTGTCGATGCATCAGTCTAGTAGCCTAGTCTTACGATCTTCCTTAGATCCAACCTACAGTGACCTTTTAACAAACTTTTTCCACTGAGACAGCCCAGATTCCAATGGAAGCTTCTGGCAGTGAGTGAGGCACGGCCTTTTAAAGTGTACCTTTCTGTTTGCCCTGCTTGTTGCAGAACATGATGTCAGCCACTACACGCCCCTACTGGTGACATAACATGTCTATGTTTAATACCAGCCATGATCCAAGGCCTCATTGCTTTGTCTGACACCAAAGTATCAATATTTATGATCCTGATGGTTCAGTCCTAATTAATTACATATATATATATACTGTATATATACACAGTTATTTTAGTAATGCATTTGTGTATTTTCTATTGCTCTTTTGGATATGCACCTTTCCTTCTTGTTCCACTCCACATGATCTTATAAAGGACCAGAGAAAGAGGATAATATCAGTCAGTGACGAGTATAGCATGGGGAAAAAGAATTGTTGTAGTTATGGTACCATTATAGAATTTGAACTTTGGTAGTTTATATTTAATGCCAAATGCCAAAACTTTCAAATATACATTTTTATTGTCTGCATTTACACATTTTCATACAAATATTTGCTTTTTTGGAGTGCACAACCAGACTATTGAAATTATCAGTATCAGTATTTGCTATTTGGCCTTCTACCTGGTATGCTTTCCGTATGAAATGAAAAACAACGGTAGGTTATGCCAATCCTTGCTTGTCCAAATCCCTGCTAATATTACAACTGACACCAGTTGGCACCGACCCTCTTATCATGATCCATTAGATATGTGCTCATGTCCTGTCACGTCATAACGTACCGTGCGTATTGAGTCACATGTCCATGCATGGCCATACAAAACCTCAAGCCAGGTTTATATCCTCGTCTCATTAGGTCAAACAGAGAGGCTCTGATGATGCAGTGCGAGCACACATAGCCAGGATGAGTCACACAACATGCATATTGATGTTGAAAATGTTAAGTTTATTATTATTAATCTACATGGTGCATCTAGGGAATATATAGCCTACAATATGTTTAATGCATTTACACAGTATGTCATATTGTGTAAATTCACCATACTGAATTGTATTTATTCATTGACACAGGCATTATCACCTTTAGTTTTAAATAGGAGCCTAAACTACCAGTGGAGATCATTTTTGTTTTCCAGAAAGAGAAAGGAGTTAAGATATTACAGCTGTTAAACACGCTTACAGCTGTTACTGTATGCCTCATTACAGCATAACCCGCATTACCACATTAACCCAGAAGTGTAACTTCCATTCTAGCCTGCAAACAGGAACATTTTCTTTCATGATGGTGTGTTATTCATGGTGAGGACCATGAACACACAACATGCTCATTTTGGATTTCATCTGACGGAGATAATAGTTTTAGTCAGCACACATAAGGGGTTTCCCAGGGGATGTTGAGGTTGTGTGAATTAAATCACACAAGAGGAAAGTGTACCCTTCTTTGTTGCAACTTCCAGGTCACAGTGAAAAGGTCTATTGTTTGACTTGGGATCTGTACATATTTCTGAACCGTGTTTAAGATGTCAAACCTCCCATCATATGAGCATTTAAAAAGCCAACACGACAATGGTTTCTTACAAATGCAAAACCTGTATTGTGCAGACAATAAATAGTGCTTACAAAAGGACTGTTTTCTTGTGCACAGACACGGCTTTTGTTAAAGAACAGTTACATTGTCAATATGAAACCGAATCAACTGAATCAGTGAGATCCAAACACAGCATAGGATGTGACTACTGGTACTGGATTAAAACAAGTTGAATTGGTCACATGCACATTTCTCTGGCATCAAAACTGCAACTTTATTTCTTTTTAAAAGAGTACAAAAAAAGTCTTTGTTTTTGAATGGCGACCTTGTATTTCCCTGCTCATCTGAACAGGTCAAATAAAGGTAATGAGGTGTTCCTCTGAGCAGATGTGGAGCTTGCTGCATGCCTCTTCATCTACTGGCAGCTCCTGTTCAAGAGACATAGCCTCCAAAGCACACAGCGCCCAAATATCAGGACGGCCACTGACTGTGGACCAGGGCATTGGAAGACACCATGCAAGATCTTCACTGACAGAACCAAATATCAGCAACTCTTCACAGAAGAAACCTTGCTAAGGCCGGTGGAACCTACAAGGTGTGTAAAAAAAAGAAAGAAAAAAAACAGGCGGAATTGTAAGCATTCGCAAATATAATCACTTTTCATCAATCAGACTGCTATTTTTAGCATACATACAGTCTCTTCAAAAACAGGGCCCTTGCATAAGCACAACTCGGGCTAAACTCAGGAAGGGCATTTAGGGCATTTCTTTAGCTGCTGATAGCTATTTTTAACCTGCACAGTCAGCAAAATTGTAAGATAAATCTTGGTGGACATTCATTATATTGTAAAGATGATGCAAAGGGCTGCAACTTTGATTTCCAGTAGTGCTGAATGTTGAATCTCTGGATATATGGCTAAATATAACCCTGTTCTGCCAGATCAATACTTTATACTTGAGATGTGGAAACTTAGGTTATTTACACTGTTACACTGGCTCGAGCAGCAATGATCACTATGACAACAGCAACCACTGCAAAGGCCAGAGCGCCGATACTGACCTTGTCAGGTGCTTGCTTGAAGAATGGACTTCCATCTCATTGCTTTTAAACTCGTTCAGCTCCTTACGTATTGCTGCCTGCATAGAGAAATGACAACGCACATGAGCCCAGGTGCGCATGATTACATTTTAAATGCTGGTTCTCAGGTGGTGAGCTATTCAAATTTAAAGATTAAAAACGGATGCCCTAAAGAGAAAGGGAAATCATCTGAGGTTTAGCTTATGTAAACCTGTTATGAAAGAGAAATGTCAACATGCTCCACATAAGATGTTCCAGCTTCCAGCTTCCAATACACAACAAACCCAACTATCGTTCCACGTACTCCAAGTAGACCAGTGGCCTATACTACGAATAGAGTTCAATCTTCTAAAGTACAATGCCCACTGAAGGCATCAACGCGTGTCAAGAGACGCCAGAGTTTTAGAACAAGTTCTTTTTAATGGGACAACGTCCACTGGCAGCGCCTGACGTGCGTCGACGGATGCTAAGGTTCAGAAAGCGGTTCTATTTCTTGGGCGTCGAGCCACGCACATGCATTGAATATCTGCAGGTTTCTGAGCTCGTCTGTCAATTTGACTTTACTTTTCGAACGTTGCATTCCTTGATGTACCGCCGAACGACGCGGCCAGTGGGCGGTGGCCTTTAGATTTAACTCGGGATTATCAGGGTTGACAAACTCTGCCTGCCGAAATTGGTGTTAAACAGTGCTACTATGCAGATGGTTAGTTGAGCCGGTATTAACTTTATTTGAGTTTGTGCACGTTCACTTAAAAGGCAACGCAGGCCGAGTTTTTGCGTAAAGGCACATGCTCCACCCGTCTCCCCTGTGTTTGCATATTGAAAAAAGGCCTACGCATTTTTATTCTTAGAAGCTTTTGCCAGTTACCTGAGAATGCATGAAAAGCCTATTTGATCTTTAGAATGCTTAATGTCCAGGGAACACAAAAAAATTCAGCTTTTCTTGCGTCCATGCTATAGTAGGCCCACCTTACCCTGATAAAATATGATTCCACAAATGGCCCAATTCTTTATTATTGCAGGGTGGACAAGGAATGCAAATAAACGTTTTAATATAGGGTATATAATTTTATAAAATCTTAATAGCTAAATTATATTTTATTTAGCCTAACAAAATAATATAGGCCTTTATGAAAGCAAAAACTGAAACTGCTATTTGATGACACACATTTTTAAATTGTGTAACTGTGTGGGCTATAAAGCGGTGTGCAGCTCCTATCCTACAATTGATTATAAATGTTTTAAGTTTTTATTTTAATAGCCTGAAAAGATGTGCTGCTCTGCTAGAAGCATAATCCCATCTAAAATACACTATCAATTTGCAGTATGTGCCTAATCTTTCGACAAAGCACACAACTCAACAGAACACCAGGAGTTTTCTTGACATTGTGAGCGGAGGTGCAGTACACAAAGATAAACAAACTTCTCGGAGCGGTTTAAAGATGCAGCGTAAATTGCCTTGACAGCATACCTCGCTCAAAACCTCTCCGCCTTTCATAGTATGGAGTACTTGGCAAGTTACACCCGACATCATAGTTACTCCAGAAGTTACCTGGATAAGACAGTTACCTTCCTTCATAGTATAGGCCACAGAACATAATTTCTAAGTGATGGGACGGTCTAACAGGCTGACTATGGCTTTCTTTAGAGACTTTTATTGAGAAATACAATGTATTCCCTCTAAACATTTCATTTTTCGCTGAAACTGCAACTGGACCTCAAAGAAGCTAAGCATTAAAGGTATAGTCAGCAATTGCAAGCCAACTGTAAGATAATATACTTTTTGTCAAATTCACCAGCTTTTGCTATTTTACCGTTCTGTGTGTGCTGAAAAAATAATCTGATACTTCTGCACAGCCCTGACTCACATCGCTCACATCAATGAAGCTGCAGCACAACTCTTTGCTTTACAATGTGCTTCAATGTGTGAAGAGACACTACGGAGGGATACTGTTTTGATTTGAGCTCAAGGTTCTCGAGCATTCTCGAGAATGACTGACCCTGCCTTTAAGCAGGGGTGCCCAGTAACGGGGACACTTCTGAACATACCTTGTCAGCAGCCGACAGCCGTGTCCAAGGCTTGTCGGCACGTCTGTCATAGTCCTGAGCTTTGGCCACCTCCACATAGTCACTGAAACGTATTAGGATCTTCCTATCTCGCAGCTCGTCCACTGTGGGCCGCTGGTTAAGCTGTCAAAACGAATAGAACTACTGTTAGTGTGTGTAGTGACAGTTGTTAGCAGAATACATGAAACAAGTGAATGATCATTATTAAACCTAAAGGAATATCAAGCCTTTAACAAAACATGTTATCGTATATTGAACTTAGAATTTATCAAATACATGCTTATACTTTACTTACATCTCACATTGTTTACGGACATTAAGGTCAGTTTCTGAGGCTAAGCGGTATTGCTTGATTGAGCGTGTACATACTGTAAACCAAGGTTATTTCTGTGTGTAGGATTAAGTTGATGGGAGTTCATTCAGAATGAGCCTTACTTTTCTGTTAAGCCTCTGCTTGATTTCCCTTCTTTCCTCCTGTTCAGTCTGGTCATTCCTCTCTGTGGACAACGATGGGAAAATGCCACATCAGCATATATATATATATAATACCAGTAAAAGGAAGAGGCTCGAATGAAAAATATACTTTTAACGTGACTACTGCTGCGCAGCCATGCCAAAAGTAACGGTCAAATGGTCAATCAACAATAGATAATGGTGAAAGAACATATGTGACTGAATAAACAGAGCATTCCATGAACTGAATCAATCTTTTTCGAGATATGAAGAATAAATTAACAAGATAAGGGTATTATGATGATTTGTCTTTAAGACCTTAATTTCAAATTATTCTTTATATTGCAAAAATCTAATCTTGCTGTTGATCTGGGGTGACAGCTCAAACTGAAGACACCGCCTCGTCACGCTCAGAAACAAGTTTACTGTTGTAATCAAATACGTCATGCAATGAGTAAGGATTAAATAATGGTATTTGATCCAATACGTTTTAAAGAAATATGGAGCCTGTGGCTGTGAATTATAAGCCCTGGCGGTGTGTGCGCCCTTGATGTGGCTCAGGAAATGGGCTGGGGTGTTTTATGTGTTTATAGGTGATGCAACCAGGCGGCAGAATTGACAGCTGCTCTGCTCAATGACACAGCTAAGGATTGAGGGTGGTAGAGGTTTCACGTGTATAAGTTACTTTGTGATAGCTACTTTAAGAAATTGAAACTTAAAATTATGCTTAATGATTTCAATTAAGTTTTTCATAAAGCTAGAGCCTACTTTAATTAACTGAAATATTCCTAATTAGTTTACATATTTGAAAATTGTGTTTGTCTTTTTATGTTTTTAAGTGTGAGGCTATCGGCTAAAAAAAGCAGCAAAACAGTGGGTTATGTATTAGTATTAATTCGTGCAACATTTGTATAAGTAGGCCTACAAATAATTAAATGAAAAACAAATAGATATATGCCTACCTGACAGGCAATTAACAAGCATGCACTTCATCACCATGACAATAATTTCGTTTTATAAATTTGGTACTTACGTTTTAAAATGTTCCGACTCTCAAGTTCTTCCACCGCTGGTCTCTGGCTTAATCTCCTACGGAAAAACACTAAAATTACATTTTGGACCATTTTGATCCGATCTCCCTGACAAAGTCAGTATTTTACTAGCACCGTGGCAGTTTAAGTGTGTGTGTAGTACACCACGATCGACACATTCTAAAAGCAAGTACTGCGTCCCATCTTGAGTCCAAAAACAGATTTCTTTTACTAACTCGCGGACACCTCAACATCAGGATAAAATAAACGTGCGCGACTTATTACGCGTCAGTCTTCGTTTGATTGACAAACAATCGAGAGCGTTGAAACACGCTCTCAGCAGTCGAAAAGTGAAGAGTTTGTCATCTGTAATCCCCACGTCGACCGTCTACAACGCTGTGTCGCGGATGCTGAGCCTCGCATGCCCTGGTATATTCTGCCTCGCAACCTCAAAGGAGTGGTGCGATGTACGGGTGTGATGCAAGCGAGCTTGCCTGCCTCCTACGACACGCATAATTTATAAAAGGGTGGTACTAAGGAGGAGATTCCCCCCATGTGTGCATACACTGCAGCAACGGAGGCTATATCAGAATTGCCACCCGTAAAGGTTTTTGACTATAAGTAGATTTATTATTGTAATATAGCATTTGCGGAGAATGTGCTGCATACTATTTGCTGACACATTGCTACTAAAAAAAAAGCGTAATCAAAAAAGATTGCTGCTCTCTTGGAGAATACTTTAAGGGGCTAGCCTTTGCAGGTGTGGTGTGGTCAGACTCCTATTAATAGGCCGCTAAATAGCATCTAATGGTACAGTTACTGAAGAAAAACTAATATGAAATATGCAAACAGGTCTTGCACTCTGTGGCATATAAATAACCAGATAAGAAAACAAATTAGACAAATTAAACAGCTAAGTGCTTTAACATAATTCCCTAAAGAAAGCTTAACATCCAATTTAATGAAAATAATGTGAACATGTAAAAAACAGTATAGACTACAGAGCTTTGCCATGATGACACACTCCACACACCAATAGATTCCACCAATCTGTACAAGAATAATCCCTTCAAAACCCCCAACACACACAAGGCACCAAATTAACATTGAAGCTGTCAATACTATAATCTGCATTCAGAAGGTACACACGTTCACTTATGGCAATATGGAAATAATGCATGTAAACCTCTAATGTAGCAGTCAAGTTAATAAAGCGAGCTTGTGCCTGGGAATAATTGCCTGTACCTGTTGACCAATTTCACACATTGTCTTTGAGAAAAGTATAGGCACTTAACCGGTCTTCGAACTCAACAATTGCCCCAAAAGAGAGAGATTGATTGTGTGCATACACAAGCAAGGTCTGGCAAGCAATGACATTTTACAATTGCCTAACAGCTTCAAAATACAATATATTTAATCATAATAATGAAAGCATCTTCTGAAACCACATACACAACATTGAAGAGCCTCTGTTACAACTGAAGATGGAACAAGATGGCACTGTAATAACTTTCATTGCAGAATATGTTAACGTAATACACATGAACAGTCAAGGACGACAGAGGGTACGAGTGGAGCCATTCTACTGAACAGCCAGCGAGTGTTCTGAAGTCTCTTATCTGTAAAGATGTAAACAATTCAGTTGTTAGTGATTCACACCAACAGCAGGGACTACAGCAGTCTAGAGAGAGTATCATCCTAACTAGCATCTCTTATAGTTTTCAGATGTCATTTGTCATTTTCACTTTAGGTGTTGGCTGTGAAAAAGGTGCACTGCTGTTTAATGCAGGACAGGTGCCAATCCAAACAGATCCACGGTTTTTTAGACATCATTTAGTCTTAGTGGGTCTAACCACAACACATGCCAACATAGGATTTATACCAGAAGATTAATGAGGCAAAATAAAAAAAGAGAAGTCCCCCCTCACCCATCCCCCTTACCAAGAACTCTCTGTACACCAGCTTATTCAGAAGCTGCACAAAAAAAACAACAATGGGTGGTTGAAACCAGCACTTGGGTGGGTCCCTCGCACTGTTTCAAACCAAGCTGGGTTCCAATTTCATGATTCTGTGGAGGATTGTACAAATCACATGTATACTTTAGTAACTTTTAAAAATGATGTCTGATGTGTTTTGTCGTCATTGTTATAGTTATGCATAGTGTTATGGAAGTAACCACATTTTTCTTTAATCAATCTGCATTGCTCAGACTGAAAAAAAAGACAGTAAAATAAATCCTTTCTACCTGTAGTTTTCAGCTCCATTCATGCACAATAGAGCCTTCACATGCATGTCTAAAATAAGACCAGTCCCTAGTGAGGGTTTCAGCTGCAACTGGGACCAGTGTGGACTTATGGTCCAGTGACACAGAAATGTGAGCTGTTCTAAACAGAGCACAGGTGTAGAGGGGTGTGCAGTCTAAACAGTAGTAATAACAAGAAAACTATCCAGGCCAACTGCATTATATCATGCAATAAGAGGATGCACAATAACAGCCTAAAGGAGATTCAAGGGGTCTACATCATTACCAGTAAAAGCCATGATTGTTATTCTGATTTACTCCGACGCTGAGCGAATCAGGGCATTTCTACTGGCCAAACATTTTAAATGGGCCACAAAGTGGTCTGCTGGGTCAGAGGTGAAAGTTCCCCGTTCGCTAGCCAACTTCCCGGCATGTCAAAACAATGCTCCATCTAGTAAGCAAAGGGTCTGAAGGGGATGTCAGCCGCTAAAGGAGCGCAGAGATGAGATGAGTCAGGAGGAGACACTGTGCGGCTAGTGCCCATTGAGGTGTATTCTAATGGCATGCTCCTTCAACACCTGGGGACAGTAGCACACTTGCTGGATGAATGGAAGGCGGTGGGGGGTGGGGGACGGGTCTGGTTGCCAGTAACAATTAAAGAAACCCCTCTCCTCCCTGACGACCGGAAGTGTTTATGCAACCATATAGGCAATGCAAAGACCTGACGTCAGATCTTGACCCCAATGTCTGCTCTTGTTCATAGACTTGAAAAGATAAGAGTTAAAAGAAAATGTGCTGTTTTAATATCACACAAAACAGTGGTTCTTAAAAGCAGGGGGTCTGTCTGACCCACTTCTGTTCACATTTCAGTGCAAAAAAAAACAAAAAACGTTGCTTTCTTATTCTATTGTGAAAAACAACAATGAGAATGACTATACCATGTTATGGCAGATTTCCATCATACCACGTAAAACCTAACTAATCTGCCAAACAGACAAAATGGCCATGTGTTACAAGTTCTATTAATCTCTGATAGTGGTGACATGACCTTGTGTTCAAACAGTTGCTGTAGTTTTTGATGAAAGATGAATAGGAGCACATTCAAAGATATTTAACCAGTTTCATATGCGCACACGCACACACACACACACAATAAACAGTTTATCAAGCTTTGACTCCAAGACCATGGCCTTTACTGCAGCCCTACAGATGAAGGACAGTGGCATGAGAGGTTCGGGACAACCCACTGTGAGAACAGCATGGGGCTACTCCAAACAGCAGTGCTCAGGTTACACTGCAAAAGCGCTTGTTTGGAAGTGATTCACGTGATTAAAAGCTATATAAATAAACTTGATTATCCTTATTACATTTAAAACTGGTCATGAGTCAGAAAATGTACAGTTGTGTTAACTAAGATATACTGAATTCATGACTCACGTCCCCATATTTGGTTCATGTTTCCTCAGTGTTTGTATATACTCTTCCCTGCATGGAAATCAGAATGCTCTTAAATACATTTTCTGGGCACGACACGTTATGTCCTTTTGAACCTCTGCTGTACTGAACTTTCGGAAAAATACATTGATTAACTAAAGCCAAAAATAGACAACAGCCATTACCCCAGAAACATTATTCACAAATCAATATCTCATCTCAACACATGCACCTAACTCAGCAGTTGGAGTCAATGGTGTGCCTGGATAATGTGCAGATTTAGGAAATCTATTTGTGGAAACTATATTCAAATGATAAATCGACCACAGAGGCCACTAATGTCTGGTTATCTAAACCACATTCATACATAAGTGAAAGGTTAGGTTGTAGAATTAGACATGTCGATATTTTTATTGAGTGGGTGCAGAGCTATTGTGACTTCTGATGGTTTAATTAAAGGGTACTTTGTCCTAAATCCTTAGAGATGAAGCCATTGTGTAGAGTTTAATAACTGGATGTGGGACATGGGTGGGCTTTGGAGGTGACAACATATAATTAGAGGATTTTGGTTCAGGCCATAAATGCACAAGCTGTGACATCCGGTGCCTACGTATCTCCGAAAGCTTCACAAGATCTGCCAGCTTACTACTGTAAGCCCCGTAATTGGACTGATGCCTGACTGGGATGCTGAGCCATTTGTATAGACACAAATAGCAACCAGAGAGGCACAGCAGGCAGAAGTTCTTTGTGTGAGAACACAAAAGACAGTTTGCGAACATAATCCTTATCGTTTTAACACTAGATTTGCCACGTACATTTGATACATCTCCACTTAACTGTGCGTTGCCTGCATGCAGAGGTTACAAACAAAACCAGAGCTGCTCAGTAAGCCCCTGAATAGAAAGCCTTGCTTGCTACTCATGCTATGAGTAAGAAAATGGGAAGACATTGGGTGTTATGTATAGACTTATATTCAGAGACTGTGCCACGTGCTTTGTTCTTCAACTTGCCTAACCCACCTGTAGACACCATTGAGCAAGACACCTTCCTTTACTTACCTGCTCCTTAATCCTGTAGTTGTAAAAAACTGTACAATTACAAATCAGAACATACAGAATATGTACAACACGCCCCATATAGGAATAACACAGTTACAGTTATTATTATAATTTAAAGGTATAGTCAGCTAAGCTAATTGTAAGATAATGCACGTTTGTTCAACAAATAGCTCCTGGCATTTCCCTAGCTACCTTTCTGTGTTCTTCTACACAGTCCTGGCTCCTTAAAAGGATCATAAAGTGGCAAACACCGCTCACAACAACAATGCCGCTTGGCTCCACAATGCTTTTCAATGTGTGGGGCGGAGCTTCTAAGGGAGTTTGTTTTGATTTTTCAAGTTACCAAGCGTTCTGGAGAAAGACTAACCCTGCCTTAAAGAAATTGCCGTGTAATGTAGCATTTGCTCTGTAGCAGACACTTGTATCCAGAGCCATGGAATTACCAGAGTTACGCCAACAGAGATGGCATAACTTTGTTCTTTCCATGGCTCTGCTTGTACCCAAAGATACTTTCGAAGCAGTTAAGCTTACAGAAAAGTGGGGCTTATTATCATATTTTATCTTAGCTGAGAGTGGAGTGGGCAGACCGCTAAACTACCCTACCCCACAACATGACCGCATTAGACTTTACTCCAGTCACATGGTGTCTACCTAGGTGTGAACATCAACACTATTTTGTTGGGAGTTCTTGCTTGCAGGAGGAAAGCCCTTTCAGAGTGCATTTATATTTCATCTGATCTCAAGTGGATTATGAAATAGAAAAACTATGCTGTAGTTCTACAGTAAAGAACAGGTGACCATTCAACAGCCTCGGTTGCCTGGCAACTGGTGTTGCTATTGCTGTGAATGTTGTAGAAGAACAGCGAAAAAAGTTAACGGCCAGCACATTGCAAAACGCACATTTATAACACATATGGCCATGTTAAATAAACATGTTTAAGATGTTTGTAAAAACGGAAGTCTGCGAATGAACGCAATCATTTTTAAGACTTTGATTTCAAGGAAGCGGACCACAGCACATCCTCCTTGATGCTACATTCTGAGCTGCTACTATTGCATTCTTGTAGTCAACTGCTGAGTGGCTGTTCCAATGCTGGCTTATTTATAGTCCTGAGGGACAGCTGTGTGTGGGTGCCTGCTCCCATTTTGTATCGCAAGCGCGCACACACGCACAAAAACAGGTGCACGCATACACGCCCACACGTGTGTGCATGCGTGTACCCACACACACACACACACACGCACACACACACACACGCTGGGCTAACACTGTCAGTGTCAGCAGAAACAGGTCTACCTGCCACAAGTACCCAATTATTAGCCACTGCTTGGCTCGCCTGTCTTCAGCTAATAGTGCCTGTCATCGCCACCACCTCTTCGGCTTGTCTCACCTTCTCTCAATCTCTAGCTCCCTACTGTACGTACAGGCCCAGGCAGCATACTGTAAATGACTAACGTGGAAGTTTGGAATGTTTATGACTCTTCTGTTGTTAATTAGTATCATTTTCATTTTAATACATCTTCCGTGGGTGTGTGCTAGGTAGGTTTTGAAATAGCAACCCCCAGATAGGATAGAACTAAAGCATAATTCACCTCCAAAAAGCACTATGGCATACCAAAAGCCTAAACAACAATGCCACTTCAGTGCATCCTTCGAACAGCGTTAACATATTTCATAGTTACCTTTTACTACAGCCTTTCGCCTGCTTTACTCCACTCCGCTACAAAGAGCAAGTGTTGAAATATTGTGACCGTTTCGTTTGACATCTCAGTGATTAAACAATGACTTGAAGCCCGTCAAGTAAGTGCTACTGCTGCTGTGCCATTTAGATTGCTTCACCAAATCAAAACCTATTGTGCATCCAGTGGAGGCGGCCGGAGTAATACGCTCCCTGGTCAAAACAAAGTCCCAATTTGGAATGGAGGCAGTGTTATGATCCCAGGTTGTTGCAACTGGTCAGGTCTAGGCTCAGCAACGTTATGTGGCAATACAATGAAGTCAGATGAGTTTCTGAATGTTTTCATGAATGGACTGTGTTCGTCCCTGATGCATGGGCACATTGTGAAAGAGTGGCTCTGAAAGCTTGAGGAATAGTATTCCCATGTGAATTGGCCACCAGAGTCCTGACCGTAGTCCCGCTGAAGTCGTAGGGGTGCGCTGGAGAAGATCGATCTCAATAAAAGATCCCTGCCAAAATAATATACATTCTGACTCTGGGTATAAATGTTGCTGTCAGAAACAGTTTCTTGGCTAGGCATATAAAAAAGGAAACCAATTCTCAACTATATTTCATGAAAATACTAAACTCTTTATCCCTGCTGGTTCCACTTTCTGTTTCTCATACCTAGTAGATAACTGTGTGTGTGCGAATAATTTCACAAATCTCCTTTTTAAATACACCACACACAAGCATTACTGCAGAGAACTGGCACCTGCGCCGCCTTCAGAATGTGAAATGACCGGACGCAGGGTGCATTGGGCGACTCACTGGTGGGGTGCCTGCGGTCACTGATCACCCTGCTAGTGTCCTGCTAGTGTCCTGCTAGTGTCCTGCTAGTGTCCTGCAGGGCGAACGGTTTACAAGGGGAGAGTTTACGCACAGGGAGACTGCAGTGAGGCCTGGGACAGATGAAGGGCAGTCTGAGCTGTGACGTAGAAAAGCACATTGATTATGTCTGGGCTGCAGCGTTTCACTGAGTGGAGCTAAATATAGCGGCAGAGGGTTCCCTTCCTCTACCCTGAGCCAACCCGCTGCTCTGCGTTGCTGCAGCCTGCCGATGGAAAGCAACGCAACACTCAGGACACAGCCAGACGTATTGGGCGCGTGTTCCTCTATATGTAACACTGGCTGGTTACATCACAGCCCATATGGCAGCTCATGGCAGTATATATACTGTATATGTTATACAACATTTAGTTAATAATCACATAAAGGCTTAATATGGTCTATCCATCTATCTGCTCTATTTTGCCATAGAATAAATTGCCAAATACAATGACAAAACGTCACGATAAGGTAGAAACCAGTTCATATTTTAGAGTCGGGCGATATTAACTTTGCACAAGGACACGTGCGTTCAGAAGCAATGCCTTCATCGTGTTGAACAAGATGTACCTTCGCTGTGCACAACAGACTGAGGCTAGACAAGGCTAGGCTGTTCTCTAGCGCAGAAGGCCGTGCTGTTCCGACGAAGAAAACAAACACCTATTCACTTCAGTGGCCATCCCAACATTCACACACTGCCACAATCTCACAGGAGAGGTGCGTCGTGCTAACCACCTCGGTAACCACTCGTGATATATTCTGGATGATTCATCTCACGTGTTAGTCCACCGATTGAACAGACACAAATCACAATGGTACAAGGCGGGAGGCGGGCACATCTGCCTTGTTGTTTGGCTGGATTGTCGTGCCTTCATATGGCATCACGTGGACAGATTGAGACTTTGGCGAGGCTGTGGGTAAGCTGAACACATGGGGCTGCCCTCCCCAACAACGGCATGCCTTGGCTGTTGTGACAAGACCCATGTTGACGACTGCTGTTTGAACAGGCCAGTCTTCCAACCAGCCTCGTGCCCGGAGCCGAGCACGTCGCTCCCTCTCCCCGAGCAGCTGTGCGGACAGCTAGCATAGCACAGTGTCTGGAGGGAATCCAGACTCACGGCTCAGCCCCAGTGTCAACAGCACTTCAGATGACTAACCTATTGCTTAAAGGCTTATTTACACTTTCTTATATAGTTCATACACTCATACTTTGCTTAAACAACTGTCTTTATTAGAATTCCCGGAGCTCTGTTTTCCTTCTGTCCCAGTACTCGAGAGTCAAATTAGTCAAGCTAGGTTAGTGCTACTTTTGCACCACGACAAGCACAGTCTATCGTGAACAATTTACAGTAATTTTACATTTGTATTTGACACTTTAATTTAGCAGACACTTATCTTTAGTGTCTTACAATGATGCCATTTGTCAATAGCTGAATAGGTTATACAGTTATGCAAGCAAACAACTTATTCTGTTAAATAATCACTAAATTACCTGGACGTGGTTACATACACCACAGCTACCACAGGTTCTATGATTTAACTGGGCATAGGTTAAAGCGTGCAATGCATGGTTAAACTAATGTATTTACACAGTATGACCCCCCTTGCCATTTACTAAGACCCGTTCTACACTTTTTGTGCTTCATGCCGACCAAGTTTCATTTAAAACATCTTACCAGTAACCGACTTCACCAGTAATAGAGCTTCCTCGTTTGTACAACAGCAGTTCAGCAAAGCCTCCCTTGCACAAAAAAGTGCACCCCTGCGTATAAAAAGGTACTGTACACTCAGCAAGAGGTTATCTGGTTTACACTGCTCTGCAAAGAGGGATTTACTCAATCCACATAGCAAGTTAATATGCTCTATTCAAACATCTACTGCCATGGCAATATGTTTTGTCCACAATAGAGACAACAGGCCTCCCCGTTTCCTCTGCTGAGCTGACATGGCAGCGTGCGTGCACACAGGCCGGGTCACGCTTTCCCCTCACGGCGCATGATGGATCCCATCCTGTCTTTGTGCAGCTTTATTTTACATTCATGTTCTGGCAATGGCCGACGACTCACACCTGGCTCCCTCTCTCACACACACACACACACAAGACTGCCCCCCGCAGTCGGGAAGAGGCATTGCAATTCATTTTACGGTTCTAAACATAACCTGTGTGTTTGTCAACACGCACACATGTGGAGGGAGGTATGCTAGAACTAGACAGTGTGCAATTCTCTGTCACGCGTGCGCGCGCGCACACACACACTCTCTGAAATGGCACGTGGCTGTAAAATACCAAGGGTTTCGGTTGTACAGTGGCTTATTCATAAGTAAGGGGACACCATGTCAGACTCTTAAGAATCTCACCAGCCCCTATTATTAAACGTGTTTGCCATACACAAGGACACTTGATATGAAACAATAAGTTCATTTGAACCCCATACGCCATGGAACAACAATGCTCTGTATTGTGTTCTCAGGTAAATCTATCTCTCTCTCACATAACAAATGAATGACAGAATGAATGGCAGAGAAGCCCCTGACACACTGTACACAATGGCTAACTGTATCCTACTGTCGAGGCGCCTGTGCAAACTCCTGTGTAAAACTTTGATGTCACCGCTATTCTCTAATCTATGGTTGTGATTTGGCTCTACAACTTATAGTATCATATCAGCTCGGAGTGCTTTTTAGAGTTCTCGAAGTTGCACATTTAGATTACAAATAGTGTGTCTCTCTGAGACACACACCACACATACATTTGTACTAATTTTTCTTCTATTAATTGGATTGCGCGATGAGAAAAAAACTCCCCCAATATGTGTCAGAATTCTCTTTTGCTTTAGAATACTTACACACACACTTTTTGACTACATTATAAACTCTTTAGGCTTTGACTTTGCCTTGCATTGATGTGTAAGGGTAACAATGTATTAAACAAGTGATGGGAGCCCTGTCCAGAAACACCAATCTTTTGAATAATACCTGACGCTGGGGCTGCATTTCGACAGATGTTTAGCCATGAGCTCATTCTAAACCCAAGTATCAAGCATTTAGACGAGAACCTAAATAAAAATCAATAATATTAATTACTTTATGATCATGATTATACTGTCTGCTGCAATATTAATTTAACATAGCAGCAGATAACCATGATCATTAATTTTTGAAAGGTCTAAACTGTGCATTCTCGAGGTGCGTGTCGAACACACATATGTACATATGTACATACGGTGTAGCGGAACAGACAGGAATGTGGCAAACAAGTGACACTGAGGAATCACGGAGACAGACACACGTGAGACAGGGGGGGGGGGGGGGGGTTCTAGGACTGTCGGGGGGGCTGATGGCAGGATGAGCTGCTCCCACACATTACCCCACTCACTTAGCCAGCTTCATCTCGATCTGCTGGCGGATGTCCTGCCGCTCCTGATCAGTGCGCGCGGGGAAGATGTTGCGCTCCTCTAGCTCCTGCTTACTGGGCCGGTTGCGAAGCTTCACAGCGAGCAGCTCCTTCCTTATCCGGGGCGGCAAGGTTCCTGGTTGTGTTGCAGTGGCAGCGGCAGCGCACAAATTAAGGTCACAAACGGCAGCATGAAACACTTCTAATGCTCAGAGCTGCTGAGCTCCATACTAATCGGCACATGGCATATTTTCATGCAACATTTCGAATGCAAGAAGGTTAATATCGTGGCAATGTAAAAGGTCAAGCTGTGAATTCATTAACTCGACGACACAAGGTAGCAACAGCGTTAAAATCAAGGCATTCTACAGCAAGGTCAAGCTGTAAAGTAATGAACTCGACAGCACAGCGCGTCAACAACACAATCAGCGCTACCTGAAGCCAACGACGTAACAATGTCTAATGACAGCGGCTTACGGAATGAGCCGAGTCTATTGTAACATCTGCGTTAGCTACAACACTCTTTGTTTACACCTAGTCTCCTCGGCACTGCAGGCATGATAACCCTGGACGGCTGTGTAGGCCTGATGACCCACATGCAGTGACAACGCTGGCCGACATACTGGCCAGAAATTAGTGGGGCACCGCATCAGATGTTGGTGGTCCCGTGCTACAGCACTCGAACACCAGCAAGTTCACTACTGGCCGTCAGTACAGACATTGAACCAATGTCAACATATGCTGCTTTGCTTCCCCCAGCTGACAATGGTGCCATGATTGTGTTCCGCAGAAAAGAAGCAGGGATAGAGAGGAGCCAATACTACTGCACGTGTCCGTTATCATCAGACCTACCAGAGATCACGGAATCATTCCAGCTGTCCTGGTCATCGTAGTATTCATCTAGACGACGGTTCTCCTTGTTCTCATCGGACTCCTTCGCGCTTGCCGACTCACCGGGGGGTTCCCTCTCCATGCTCGACGTGCGCGAGAGACGGCCGTCTGAGCGGCGCTTCGGAGACGAGCGCACGTCCTTCCCCAAGAAGCTGGAGTCGCAAAAAAAAACGAGAGAGGCCGGTTAATGGCACGACAAGCAGGTCACACTGGACGTTTATGCAGTATTAGATCTGTATTAGACTGTATGGCCACCCAATATGGGGCCTATGGTCCTATGACTACATAGTATTTTAAGAAAATCTTAAGCCATTAGTTCTACCATCTCATCATGATTGATCATAAATTGTTAGATATATGATATACTGCAGTGCATAAAAAGAAATAGCTGACATATTTCCACATGCATGACGTACCAAGCCCTGCGTTCAGCTGTTAAATCTGCATTATGTGGTGTAAAACCTTTGTCATACCAATTCAAAAGGTATGCGTATTCCTTGTTCCCCTACCTGTCCTGCCTATGCTTGGTAGCCAGGGCACGGTGTAGTTCCTCAATGATGCAGCTAGGGGGCAGATGTGTGCGTAGCGACCCGAGATGGGGGGAGCCGGTAGGGGTGGCGATCCTGCCTCGCTGCAGCGAGCCCTGGGAGTCTTTGGGAAGTGTGAAGTTCCTGGGCAGGGTGGCGGGGGACTTCTTCACCGGTGCTGGATGAGGCCCTGGTGGACAGAGGAGTGTGTTGTGTGTGCCTGGACACACCAGAACCTTTATTTTGTAGTATTATTCCACCTTAAGCCCTCACCATCTAGACTCCCCAGCCTGGTGAGCACTTTGACTGGCAGGTTGGGAGGAGGCGGAGTGCTGGCCCTTCTCGGAGGCGGGGCGGCCACAGCTTCCTGTTTCCCCTCTGGAGGGTCCGTGGTCCCCTCGGCCTGGTCGTCGCTGGGGTCGCCCTGAGACGCGAGCTCGTCTTCCTCCTCCTCACGCTGAACGACCTCGCCAGCGGCGTTGGATTCCTCTGACGCATCTTGCAAAGAAATAAGTAGTGCTATCAAACGCAGACAGGAATCATATGTAATCACAAGTAAATATTATGTTATTACGCAAAGCATGCGATTAATCGTGATTAAATGGTAATCACGTCTGACAGCCCTAGAAATAAGACATGAGCTGTGGAATTACAGGGTTGGGACCATTTTATATTATTAATCTCTATCTCCCCCTTGTGGTCATTCAGATATACTGCACCAGTAAACACGCTACACATTGAAGTTTAAATCCCCAAATGCATAAATATGAAAACTATAACTAACTAAACGTCTTTAGCATCTGCTCAGAGGCTGGGGAAAGGCTTTGTAGGGTTGACTTTACCTGTTACAGGGTCAACATCGCTGCTTAGGTCTTCTGAGGTGTTGGCTAGAGGTGCCACAGGATCTTCCTCTCTCTCCTCACAGTCTGAATATGAGGGGCTGCCGGGGTCTTCATTGCCCCCACAAGCTATGTCTGAATCTCCACAGCAGGAGAGAGTCATTGTAGGGAGAAAAGGTTGCATTTGGGTGGTCTACTTTACTAAATTAACTGTTACAAATGTATGGCTCCGTGCATACTGTGGTGTGTGTGTGCGTGCGTGTTCATCCGTGCACTTTCTTTATGCACCTGTCTCAAGCTCCCCCAGGCCACCCCTGACGAGGTCATCTCTGCTCTGTCGGACAGCGGCCTTCTTTTCCAGCGCTAAATTAGAAATCGAAATCATAGAAATCATACTTTATTAATCCCCCTTAGGAGAAATTCATTCTCTGCATTTAATTAACCCATCCCCGAAGGGAGCAGTGGGCAGCCACTCGTGCGGCGCCCGGGGACCGACTCCAGATTGAGGCCAGTGTCTGGTCAACAACACTGACTGGTCGAACCCTGGACCTTCTTGCTGTGAGGTCACAGTGCTATCCACTGGGCCACCGTGTAGCCTAAGAAAGGAATACACTGCCTTTATACAGCATAACTAACTACACACACACAATAGTTTGATTGACCTTTTCAGTCTCTCTCTGCATTGTTATTTCATGTACAGAAATACAGTATCACACTGTTATCATTCAACGCTCACTCCGATGCAACTCACAGGAACATACACAAGGCTGCGGGCGGCTGCTATGGAGTTCACCCTTCACTCACTTGCGGACGGTTTCAGCTTCTCCGCTTTCTTTTTCCTCCACTTCCAGGGCTTGAAGATGCGGCCCAGGCTGGCCAGCTTGCTGTTACGGCGGACGGGCGGCGTCCGGATCCCAGAGACCAGGCAACCCGACTGGAGTACTCTCTGATGGTCCATCACATCTGTACAAACACACAGAGCAGGACCACAGCTGCAGATGACATCATACTGCAACATGATAACAGCTGTTGGTTTCTGTTCCCTGGATCTTATTTATTATTTTGGAGATTCAAGAAAAATATAATTTTTTTAATGAAACATGTTCTCATCATATTAGAACATATTACACAGCAATACATAGATACTGAATCAATGTTATGTCTCCAGGAAAGCATTTACAAATGATTTAAGAATGTACTGTAATACATATTACTGTGATCACGTTTTGACATACTATATTTTCTGACATACATCCTGCAGTACCTTTAAATACCCCTAGAGGTAAGCATACTCACATGTGAAAAACAACGACCGTTATACAGTGCAATAACATGCATGTGTCAATTAGGATGATTAGTTAATAAACAACCTGACTGATTCAGGCGTGTTTGCAGTTGTGTGTGTGTGTCTGTGAACGCGCCTGGGTGATTCTGGCCTAGCTGCTCAGAGAGGCCGGTGGAGAACAGACAGAGAATAGCATTGTTCATGTCTGACTCACAGGCTTCCAGGGCAGTAGAGAGAGACCGTCCTGGCCCCAGGCACATAGACAATAGACTGCTTTCACAGACATCATGAAAGAAACAATGAAAATAAACCATCCATTCCCAGGTCAGAGAAGCCTTTTCCCCAGCCTGGGTTAGTCTATCATTTCTTTGCGTTCAACAAGCCCTACAGTCACTTTTATTGACAAACTGCGAGCCATGTTTGTTTGGAAATGCAGATGTCTGCATCCCTAGCTTTTAAAGTCACCGACTAAAGATCCCAACTTGGGGTGTTGGCGGGGGGAAATAGGGGAGGGCAGACAAAGGGTGCTGTTAGCTGCGCCGCACCGGGTGCTGCAGACACAGACAGGGCCCTCGTCCCTCAGAGGATGTCCAGAAATAGGCCCTCCTACACATTCTGGCTCCGACAGCGCGCTGACACCTTGGGGGAGCTCACAGCTGAGCCGTGGGTTGTGTCAGGTTCACTCCTTGAACAGGCTTATTTTCTGTCGCTCACATGCTAATCCACAACATCTGTTCTTTTATCTTAAGAAAGAAGGAACTCACACCATGAAATAAAACAGCACATTGTATTTGTGGCTTTATACTGGTATGGCATACCAACTACTCAAACTGTATTGGCATTTGGTTTATCTTTAGTACAGTGTTTATTTTCTTTACTTGGATAAATGATGTATGAAATAAAACCAGATTGTCTGCGCTTTAGACAAATCCTGCTTTATGCTTATGATATGGCTACACTTGTTTTACAAATGCATTGGTAAGGAACATGATGGTTCTTCACGGTAAACATCACAGACTTTCAGGGAGTATGTGTACATTGAGACATAACTGTGCTCACTGTAGCAGAGTTAACAGTGCCTTGGGTTGCACTGATAGCAGACTTCACCATCAACTGAATGAAGTGGGTCAGTTGCCCAAGTCATGGTAAAGCATGTTGTGGATAATTCAGGTCAAGCCTGTAGTAGATGCAGCAGAACGCCAGGGTCAGGCCGCCGTTGCCATGGTTACCACACTGGATGTTGCAAAAAAAAAGGCCCTGAAAAGTACTGCAAAGAACGAATAAAAGTGTTAAATTCCAAGAGGTCAGTAAAAAGAACATGCATCAATGGAATGTCAATGGAACCAACAATAGCCAGTGAATGATACACTACAGCAGATCATTTCTGAACAGTATCGGTAGGGTATTAAACCTATCATAATAAGACTATGCCAGCATTTGCTGGCAACAACTAAAATGTTGTCGCTCTTTACAAGTTGTAAAACAGATTAGATGATGATGATATGATAATTTCCTAAATATTACGCTAGAAAATACCAAAAATATCATGTATAAACTTACATGTGTTGTCGCTGTCTCTGAACCGATCCAGTAGCTAGACGCGACTCGTTTGCAAGCGTCCTGCGTGCACATCTGAATGGTTTCTGCTAACCAGTGTGTGGGCTATGATATGATTGATAGCAGCCAGACAGTCAAAGTATTGTCCGTGTTAAAGACTAACTGTGTGGGTATGTCAAATTTGTCAAGGCGTTCTTTGAAACTGCAAAAAAAAAAAAAATCCGTATGAGACTCGTTTGCAAGTCGCCGTAGAAAGTGTTGTCATTTGGAGTGACCATCCTCTAGCGCTTATTGGCCCCGCCCCTCTTTGGGCGTGTCAATCACATCCACAGTTGTAGGTTTAGGCTGAACAGCTGCACTCAGCAGCACTTCCAAATATCAACCTACTAACATGTATTTGAAATAAAAAATAACAAAAACAACCAACAACAGCAACAGCAGACACTGTCATTTTCACTTGCAACTTATTTTTTTGTGTTTGTGTCAAAAACGCAGTTTCACTTGGGGGCCACGTTGAAATGTCAGAGGACATCGCTGCCCACATAAATGTTTTAAACAACATGCTAAAATATTTTAAAATGAAATAACACAAAAAAGTTAACTTGCATATTACATTTATGCATATTCCTATGCAACACCATTTTCATAATGAAACGTAACAGTTGACTTTAACAATGTTTTTTACGCAGCAGTAAATAAAGTAACATGCAGAGTTCGTCAAGTAATTTTATGTTGTATTATTATTTTTTAAATGTTTGATGTACTGGGCGGCCGGGTAGAATGTCTCAAAGGGCCGCATCCGGCCCCCGGGCCTGACTTTTTCCATGTCTGCGGACGAAGTGTAAGCTAATGCTTTGCAAACAAAAACATATGTGGCTTCAGATCAATGTTTACAGATCCTATGGGATGTAAACAGTAGCAAACAAGGAGATTCATCAGAGATGATAAAAGTCAGTGGTTGAATTTCTCCCCAGGGACAGCCAAACAGTAAACAACGTAGCCACTGCACGTCAATGTTCTTTAATATTTATGGGCCTTATGGCCAGGTGTGGACAGCATTCTGTGACCAAAGTAGGCCCGGTAATAGGCTACACTTTTAAGATAATCGCAGACAACGATTGTAAAGTGGTATTTACTGTTGTTTAGTCACAGGAGAGAGCCAACGGAAATTGAGATTCAGACACTACATCAGTAGTTTAAACACACATCGACCTGTGTGCACTTGAGTATTCATCTGTGGAAGGATTTGCACCAAAGTGCTTTACAATTGATTCCCAAGTAACCAAATCTCTGAGTTGTTATTGATAGCATGCAGCAATACCATATATACCAGACCTCCTATTGTATTCTCAAATGTTTCTCAAATGTGTAGGCCTAATATAAAAAAGACAACCCGTATTAAAGAGACTACAAAATCTAATGGAAAGTATAGCCGTGCACATACACATAGGCTATGTGCAATTTTAAAAAATGAATGGCAATGGAATAAAATCAATCAATAGCATTCCAGTTCCATATTAATCGACCACTTAATAATAATATAATTACATTTGCAACTATAGCTACTGTATACTCCACTCTGGTATTTCATTCATTCGTGTCTCGGTTAAAACTGCTTTAATGGCAACAAATATAGCGATAGCCTGTGTGTTGTGTCAGCAATATGAATGTATACACACAAACAAATTCTCAGTTTGAAGAAAAAACATAATTAGTTTACCCTTTCAAATGTGCCGAGTCATGCAACATATTGTGCCAGAGCTTTTAGTCACAGGTTGCTATGGGCCAGTGCATTTAGGCAGGGTGATGTAGCAGGGGCGGAATAGCCCAGACTGCAGTGGGTCGAGGGAGAAACTGAAGGGTTATTAGGGATTCCACTGAGCAGGATACTTCAAGGTTAGGAAGATGCCAGATTGTTTTCATGGTACTGTTATAATGGTACCTTAGTACACTGGCCCACACAATAAAGCAAGCTGAGAAGATGGGTCTGTGCAACAAGTTAAGACTGATCACATGGCTGTACATGAACTTATTACCAACCCACATGTGGTTAGCCTACTTTAGCCTATTTTTTAAGATCAGGAAAATAGTAGTTAATGTAGCAAGCTGGCTGTTGAGCTGTGTGTGTTCCCCACATTACCAATACATTAAATCTATTTCATTATCATTTTGGGTGGGTGAGCTGGAAACACATCAGAAGAACAGCCTTAGTGCAGCGTGTTAATGTATAGCAAGAAGACAGACATGCTCAAATCCCACTGTCCAGTTGTAGATAGATGTCTTCAGCTGCATGGCTGCTGGTTATGTGATCCAAGTATGTGAGAGATGAGCTGTCCCCTCCTACGCTTAGCGTTGCTTTAATTACATCTGCCTGAGCCAAACAGCAACGTCTCTGTCCCCCAGTAATCCTATATCTTGGCTGTCTCCAGCCCGGTGAGACACAATGTAGATTGTGTGAAAACAAATGAGCTATTTGTTAATCAAAGTCATTATCTGTCATCGCACAATATCTCGGCCATAACACTGTGGGCTACTGTTTCTATTTGCCTGGCACCACTAGTATTCCTTTGCTGTTCAACATGAAATGGTGTCGAAGGGATCCGCTGGGTGCTCTGTTCTCGTGTGCAACATACTGCTAGCGCTCGGCACTGAAATGAATTAGGTCAACACATGAAGCACTCATTAAAAATACATTATGCATGTTGGTTGACAGCTTACCTTGAGCGGCTTCCCTAGAAGACCAACCATTTGCCAAATCAGGGAAGAACATTGCCTCTAACAGCAGACATGACTGTTTTTTCTCAAAGTGCACCCTTTATGGTATGTGCACCTCTATCCCTAGTGGTCTGAGCTGCTTACAATTACAATCAATATGTGGACTAAATGCAATGCAGGAAAGGTATCCATTCAGCTATACATTATTACATTGGCAATTGGTCATAGATAGAAAACAAATCAACAAACTGTTGAGTGTCAGAATGAACATGAAGGTGTATTTCATGCCGGCTGGGGGAATGTAGCCCATAGCTAATTCATGTGTGATTAACTGCTATGTGAGCTTAGTCTTTTGTCTGCTATTGGCAGATTTTAGCACACCAATCAAAATGTCTGAAGTGCTGCTGTGAACATTTTGCTCCATGCCACATTATGCAGCTGGTGGGGGTTGGGAGCTGGCTGTGGTTGTTGTTTGGGTGTGTGCAGACCATTTTCTTTTCCAGCCTGAATCACAACCACACGTAACATGGCATACCCTGTAACAGGGATGTCATCAGACCTGTTTTAGGGGGGCTTTAATAAATTAATTATCCCCCCTAATATATCCATCATTAGAAATTACAGATCAGGAATGTAATCACTGATTACGGTATAGGCAGGTATCAGGTATAGTACAATGACAAGGTCGGGCCATCAATGTGTGAAACAATAAAATGCTTGCTGTTTTCTTTTCAGTTCATATAGGCAAATTAACCATCAAGCAAACATCTCTCTGTATAGGATTGACGGCAGTAAGCCCAGAGTTCCTTGTTTTCTGTGTGTGATTCATTTTGAATTTAAGTTTTACATTTGTATTTGCACTTTAATGTTGGCCTTGTTAGTTTCAGTGTATTAGCAAACAGTAATTATTGTATTATTAGCAATTGTGATATTTATAGGACGCCATTACAGAAAGTCCTGCATTAAATTCCATTTTTATTCTGATTGTACTGAATTTGATGTCATCAGCATGAATTGCACTGCTATTTTTTTCATACTCCCTACATAATATAGCTATATAGCTGCCACAATATTTGCTACATAATACTGACATGTTTATGGCGTCATTTGAAAAGGTTATGGCCTACATCTCAATCTTTCATAAATAACATTGGCAGAGATATATAAAAGATTTTCATAATTCATTTTTTGTTGTTTTTCCATTAGCCATGAGACAGATAACAACCCATTTCCATGTCCCATTTCCAGGTCCAAGTTGTCCAAGCCTACGTTTATGACTTTCTATAGACAAGTTAGGAGCATGTTAAAAAAAAAAACATGTTTATGTTGCTGTGAGGAAGCTGTACCGTCATTTCATATTAACATTAATAATCACTTAATGTTATGATAACATTAAGATTAACATTAAGTGATTATGAATAAAAAAAATTAAATGTTGTGGATTTGGAGAAGGCGTATGACCGGGTTCTCCAGAAGATACTGTGGAAGGTGGAGCGGGAGTATGGAGTGAGGTGAGGGGGTCCCTTTTAAGGGCAATCCCATCCCAAAGCGAGAGCTGTTTACTTATTCTCGACAGAAGTCGGGCTCGTTTCAGGTGGGGGTTGGTCTCTGCCAGGGATGCGCTTTGTCACCAATGCTGTTTGTGATATTCATGGAGAATCGGAGCAGCGGGAGCGGTATTACAATCACTTCACCGTGCCGGGTGGCAAAGCTTTAGACTACACATTTTTGTTCTTACCCTCACCTATGGTCATAAACAGTGGGTCGATCGAAAGAACTAGATCACAGGTTCAAGTGGCCAACATTTCTCAGGAGGGTGGTTGGCATCTCCCTTAAGGCTTTGTCGCGAAAGCGGTTGCGTCGCGAAAGGAAAAGGAACCAGTTGAGGTGGTACGGGCATATGGGATGCCCCTTGGGCGCCTCCCTAGGGAGGTGTTCCAGGCACGTCCAGTTTGGAAGAGGCCTCGGGAAAGACCCAGGACTAGGTGGAGAGATTATATCTCCACATTGGCCTGGGAACGCCTCGGAATCCCCCAGTCAGAGCTGGTTAATGTGGCTCGAGAAAGAGAAGTTTGGGGTCCCTTGCTGGAGCTGCTGCCCCTGCGACCCGACTACAGATAAGCAAATGAGGATGAATGGATGGATTATGAATAACATTGTTATTATACAAGAGGATCAGCGTATAGACAATAAGCTACAATACAGTATATATGTCTCAGTGAAAACAGATATGGCCGGCTAATGTCCATTCATATACTAACAGTGGATGTGTAGGTCACACACATACTGTAGAAGCTCCTATGTTCTTTCATTTGATTGGTGGGGCATGACATCATGTATTGCCCTGCGCTGTTGCTGTTTGGGACCTTGAAGTAAGTGAAACACAGTGACATCTCTGCATAGCGCATAACGGGATAAGAGGTGATGCTGGAAAACATGAGGTCCTTTTGCTGTTGAATCAGCTACTGCACCACTGAGTCTTGTCCAGCTAATAAAAAAGGAATTAATGATGCGTAAAGACCCAAGGGCAGAAAGTAACAAAACGCATTTAAAAAACAACCTTTGCGTTAGTAGTATAGTATGACGTTATTTGTGCAACACACTAAAAAGCATTACTTGTGTCGCCTCCATTATCACATTTTTGATAACATTATCACATTTTAGCTCAGAATAGCTTATATTTCTAAAAATGTCTTTTGAGGGTGAATTAGTGCAGCCAACTCTTTTCCAGTAAGATCTTTCAAAAGCCATTTCTAGTGCTGTCTGTTCAACTTCCTACTCCGAAGGCTATGTCTTCTCAAATGTTACACATTATAGCTCATACAGTATACCTGACTATATACAGCAGTGATTAGTAGGCTAATGATGACACCTGATATTACACTAATCAGTAGCTAACATTCATAAATTAATATAATTGTGGATATATTTATCTAGCTGTTCAATTCATTAATTTTCTCTTTAACTGCAGGTGGCATTACAGTTCTTGTGAGACAATAAGGTTTTATCCTGGTTTCCTGCTGAGCTGAATGAATGCTCTCTGTAGGCCTGTAGTGGTATCACATAGTTAGACTGACATGTGAATGCTCAGACTACATCATTGCTCAGTTGTCTTGCAAGCTCCGCCTTTACAATTTGCTTGGCTTTGCGTAATATCAGTCTGGAAACTCTCTATTCACATTCAGTTATAGAACCACCGCTGAATCAGTGCAAATGTGAGTAGTTGGTGCTGCTGGTAACCTGCGTTTGGAAAGATCAGCCCCCACGTTAATCCAATGTTGGTCCAGTTGTCTGCTACAGTATAGCACTTGTGTTTAATTTAATTGGATATTGTTTCTATAATGTAATGTATGTTCCTGCATTAGTTGCAAAACTATATTATATATTTTAACCAAATGTTTTATATATAACTTTATATTTGCCTGTGTTAAATGTAAGATGTCCTTGAAAGGCGTCCTGATACTAAATGTATTATTATTATTATTATTATTATTATTATTATTATTATGATTATATGCCAATTATTTGACTGACATAATGGCACCACCTCTGACAAACACTGACAGATAGACAAATAAAATCTGGATGGTCTTAACAGGCTATGAATATGCAATAAGACCAACTAGTATCTGTTGTAGACTACTAATTAAATATGAAGGATGTATAGGAGGATAGAAGGATGTCCTTAGCAAGCCTCCTCCAACTGACTGAATCCAGTGAGGAGGAACATATTGCTTATCACCAATAGTGTCTGGAGTATCAGTGGATGGAGAGGATGGCTGGATGATCCCAGTAAGTGATCCTTAGGTGAGACGGCAGTGTGATATTGACTGTTAGAGGGACACCAGGGATCCATACAATGCCTCCATCACTTCAGTGAACATGCAAAGCCGTTCTGGACTGAACAATAATATAATAATACTAAAGTTTAACTAGTGTCTGCTAATTTACAAATTAATTGTATTTCTTATTTACAGACATGCTCAGACTGTGGTTTAGGTTAAACACCCACAACCCAGTTACTATAACAAGTTACTGTATGAGACTTCCAGATTGGTCCCTCATGTGTTTCCAGAGATGTTCTAATGATAGGGGGAGATATGAGAGTTATGGACCTTGCATTGAGAAGAGTGTAACAGTTGGATAAGTCACCATTATGGCAAAAGAAGAGGCTCAAACTAATAATGATATTCAAATACTTATTCCAGAGATATTCTGGTGTTGTGCCGTAAATTAATTTGCTGCTATAATTTCTGACTACCCTCACAAAACCTAGTTTGTTCTGGTAATAAAACACATCGTTACATTTTGCCAAATAACGAATGACCAAAAGAGAGTCCATGTTTTATACCAGACCAACGTGGTCAGAGTACTGAAGCACTATCCTCCATTGACTTCCATTTCAACAATAAAGCCGGTGTCTTCCCATATTTGCACCCCACAGTGTTACACTGTTTAGACCACTTTCTCTGGTGTTCAGGAGACACAGATCAAAGCTGCATCAGGGGTCTAGAGGTGGGCAATAGTATAGGATGGAGAGACGGGGAGGGCAAGCATGTTTTCAATGATACATGACTGTAATGCTGCAGGAGAATCGACTCTGCTCTGGTGCTTGAGGGAATCTGGGTAACGTCATCATAAACAGAATAAGAAGTACCGTTCCAATGTTATTTCTTTATATATTCTGAGCCTTAACCATAACAACAGCACCTGATTCAGAATTGAGGACATAAAATAGCAGGAGAGTAAAAAAAACCTCCATCGTTACTGATTTAGAAAATGTGTAATTGTTATTTTGATAATATGAAAGGATTATTACTGTATATTGTATGATGATCTAACCTTTCTCAGGCATGTGTATCAGCATATGTTGGCTATTTGTCTTATTGTAGGCCTACTGTAGAAACTATCTGATTTGTGTATAGCCTAATACCCACTCACACTGACACAATTCAAACAGGGCTTCAGTAGCCTAAAGTAATGGTGTTAAAAGCTGCTTGTTGGTACAGCTGCCTGGAGCCATTCAGGTGAAGCTACAAGTGATTGCTTTATTAATTTCACGCTGCCATATTGGAAACCCCATTTAATGCAGTAACTTATGTTGGCTGAAAACAGCATTTTCAATTAGCAAAAATTGATGATATGATTGACACCGGCATTTTTCTGATAAAATAAGCTTGTGAAAACCGCAAGCTTGCATGTTATTGATCTTGAATTAAAGATCAACCTATGGAAGCTACACCATTTGCAGTTAATTCAGGGTTTTCTGTAAGACTAGGCCTAATACAACTTCTGCTGAAGAAGCCAGATAAACACCATCTTGGCTCACAGTGGGAATGCCAATGTGTCAGCTTCTGCCATTTGGGTCACCATGGAAACAAGTAAATATACAACCGGTAATGTCATACCTAGCCTATGGCTGATATCTCCCTCACTGAAGTTGGGAAACCTTTGGTTTTCCACTCGAGCATGATCTAATGTGATACATTAGATCGTGCAGACTGATTGCGTTTTGCCGAGAATTAGAATCTCCGTTTTTAAGATGGCCATTGCTTTATAGAGGACAAGGACGAGGAATTACAAAAAATCCTGAAAACGCGCATTACGGTTCAAAAAATGCACCAATAATGAAAAATAGTAAAGCGACAAAGGGTGGTAACAGATATGTCTCTTGGTAACAGATATGTCTCTCTTGCCATAGGAGTCACTTGGCTAGTAGCCTATGACGTTTACAACATAAAACGCTCGCTGCATACAAATTATTTGGGATGGCACAACGTAGCGGTTTTGAGCGTGACAGGAGCAGAGATAGCTGTAGGGCTACAAAACAAAATCGCTGATCATGCGTCCCGTAGTCCATACGAATAGCAAACGATTCATCATGATGAATCGTTTTTTTTTACCTGGTCTATGCGCTTCCCCTAAGCGTCCCTCTGTGGTGTCGCTTGGGTCACTTTGAGATCTTCCTCTCTGCAGCACGCAATCGTCTTCAAGATCATCCGATGAAGCCATCATACACAATATGAGTCGTGAGATGAAACCTTGCAAGCAGTAGTGCTACCCACGGTCGCCAGCATTAAGTGGTAGTTCAGATGTAATGTGGACAGACTGCTGCAGTTCCGAGTCCTGGTACCCAAGAAAAGCATGCGCTGGGGAAATCCATTACGCGCACGCAGCATCACAAATTCGCATCTGCCTGCGAGAGAGCGCTGCGTGCCCTTGACGTTTTGAAAGTGCGCGCACTAAAATTTTATTCCAGGTTTACGAAGCCTATTTTTCCTAAAATATTGTATCATAATATTTAAATGGAAAATGCAATTAACTCATAGATTAAAAATAATAGTAAATGAAAACAGACAAGACAGATGAACCAAGCAAAAATATGATTATCTTAAATTAATAGACTAACATGCAGTGACATAAAAACCCTATGAAAGCAACACTTGACGTGCATAGCAGCCTTTTCATGGATGACATAAGAGCGAATGAACATGGGGCAACATCTGTCTTTTTGGCAGAAATATGCACTGCAACCTTCATAACCAAGTGCCGATGTACATCACAGATATGGCATAACAATTTAAATGTGTTAAGACTCAGCTGTAGTAGGCTACAGGGGCTGTCAACTTATAGCACGCAGCTAATCACTTCTATTTTTCACAGCACCGTGAAACCCACTGACTGACAAAGACGAGCACTTTTGTGCCTTTGTATTAGGAGAGTCTGTTGTGCATTGTTGATCCTATGCCAGAGCATGATGGACAGAAGGGGAATGATATTTGATCATAACTTTACAATGAGCCTACATCGAAGGTGAGGGAATAAGTGATGACATGAAGACAGGCTCATGTCCCTGCCTTCGTGCCATCACTTATTCCCTTATTGATCTGTACTTGGGCCCAAAAGGCCTTTAAGTTAAAGGTAGGGTAACAATTCTGATTTAAGCACGGCCCCAACTCAAATGCTTGGAACTGTATTTTACTGTAATCACTCTGGAATAAAGAATTTGTAAATCCCATCTCAAGCATGTCTGCTGATGGTGTGTGTATAGCCTAAAATACATTACATTTAGAGATATATGGTGCCATATTATTCATAATAGCAAGATCATAGGGTTTAGGTTTTAGGCAACACAACAACCACATATGTTAATCTGAATATTAAATACACAATGCTAGGTTTTAGAAGAACAAATAAATAAAACAATTGTATTCAACATGTTATTTGAATATATGCTTGCGAGATCAGACATTTGACAACACGAGTCAATAGGTGGCAGTAATGTAGCCTGAAGGTTGAATATTGAAAAGAAGAAGAAGACGTTTCCGATCAGCCCTAGACATGGAGCAGGAAAGCAATGGTTCTGAAGTATCCCGGGACCTTAGAAGTCTTTTGGTGACAAGCGTTTTAAACCTCGAAAAACTCGACGTAGATCTATACAGGTAGCTGTGTTTTACAAGTGAATGGGTTAAAGCCCGCAGACCCTCATAGTCATTCAGAAGTCATTTGTGACCAACCACCAGTTTATGATAGCGCTAAAATGCATACAATACAGTTGTATAATGTAGCCTATGTTATGATTCTGCAGAGGAAAGCATCACTGGGTCCCACGCACTCAACGATTGTTTGGTGGTCAGATCGTTGGTCAGGCCCTTGTAGCTGCTGCCAAGTCTGTCAGTGATCATCACTACGCACATTCGCTTCACTGCTACTTTGTTCGAGCAGGTAAGTGAAAGAGTATGATTATCTGACTGCAACCCCTCCAGTATAATCAATTAACATGGCTAACACCACATAAACTATTGTATATTAGCCTGGGGTCAGTGTCCATATTAATAAACACAAGGAGACTATTATAGAGAGAGCACACACATTCTAAATCTGTTTAGCAAAATTCTACATAATAATGCATGGCTCTGTACAGTGCTTGCTCGCTCTTGCTCTGTATGGGTGAGGAGTAGAGTTGAGTGTGTGACCCAAGTCAAGGGCAGGAGGGCCCTGACGGTGTTACACTGGAATGGTTATTCCAGGAATGGTTATTCCAGTGTAACACACAGACACACATTACCACCCATGACAAGGAATCTACTTTATCTTAACAGAATTACATAATCGGTGGAAAATCACCTTTCTTGTGCATTATAAACATACAGGGGACCCTAAAGTGCCAGTGTTGTACCAGGTGGAACGCACAAGAGATGGCCGCAGCTTCTCGGTGCGCTCTGTGAAGGCTATCCAGCATGGGCACCCCATATTGATCTGCCAAGCCTCATTCCACATGCTGCAGCCTAGCCCCCTGCAGCACCAGTTCACAATGCCCGTGGTCCCTCCGCCCGAAGAGCTGTTGACTGCAGAGGAGCTTATTCACCTTTATCTTCGGTAGAGAACTCCTCCATAATACATCATGTATGAAACACAAGCCCCTTATAGATGTTTCTGGCTATATACAAACGGTGGGGATGTTACAATTACTGTACAATACATCAGACTACAGTACAGTAGTAAGAGTCAGCACAGTTTTTAAATGGAGATTAATTCATGCATGTTGATTGGATTCTAATAAGCTCAATTAGATGTTTTAGATGACAACATTACAGGCAAGGTAGGGTATAGATGACTTTCTATCATACATGCTACATCTAATGCACAGCTCTGGCTACTTTTTTTATATGTAATTGCTTATTTAACCTAGGATGAAAAATGTCCAATACTTGGGATGCTGACACGCACATATAAATGACTGCACCTGTATGTTCATTCTCAGAAAACCAGACCTAGCAGAGAATGCAAAGCAAGGCCTGAACCAACTGTTGGCTAATGAGGTTCCCATTGAGATAAAGCCTGTCAACCCACCAGACATTTACAGACGTGTTGCCATGGAACCAAAGAATCTTTTCTGGGTGCGAGCACGGGGACATATAGGTATGGTTTACTAATTATTATATCCATATCCATTAGATGGAATATTAATACTGGTTAGCTAGCTCATTACGTAACGCTACATGCTATTGATTCATTAGCATGTTTTTTATTTTGTCATTCATTCCTTGTAATCCTTTGGCAGGTAAAGGAGACATGAAGCTGCATTGCTGTGTTGCTGCTTATGTGTCAGACTTTGCCTTTTTGAGCACAGCGCTGTTGCCTTACCCAGGCCACAGGGCCAAATTCTCTGCCTCGCTGGACCATGCCATGTGGTTCCATAGCACTTTCCGCACTGACGAATGGATGCTGTATGAGTGTGAGAGTCCGTGGGCAGGTGAGTCGGTGTCTTGTTAAAAGCTGTCGGAAAAGGGGCCTACAAGTGTCCCCTGTAGTACAAAATTGACTGATTTATCTATTAGCTATGTGACTATTTCTAGTGTGATCTACCTGAAAGTTAATTTATTCTATTTATTATACTACTGTATTATACATTCCTTTATTGCATTACATGCCATTTCCTCCACAGTTCAGTTTGTGCACATGGCAGTAGGGTTAGGGGTAAATATATGGGGTGTGCTGTATGAGTAGAGTATAGAGGAATGCAGTCTACTATATATTTCTAAAAAATCTAAATAAAAACGGAGAATTGATTCACCGACATGGCAAAATAGTTTGAAGGGGGGTTTGACTGGCAATTTATTACAAATATTACCAGGAATGTATAATAGTTGCTTGTATTATCATTATCGATGTGTCTATGAGAGTAACCTTCCTTGTGACACCTTTCTGCAGTAAAGACGTTTGACATGCAGACATCGCCAGTGTAGTTACCACGTTGTGATATCCTACAGGGGGCAGTAGAGGACTTGTTCAGGGACGCCTGTGGAGACAAGATGGAGTGCTTGCTGTCTCCTGTGCCCAGGAGGGAGTTCTGAGAGTAAAGGAAGTTTCAGAACACACTCAACACAGTAAACTTTAGGTATTTTTTTTAGGGAGTTTTTCCATCATTCCAGTGACTACATGTTGTCTATTTGCACATGTTCAGCAAGACTGAAAGTTTAAAAAAATCTGGTAAAACAAATTAATTCAATTGTGAAGTTCACTGATCACCTAATATGCATAATTGACCCTGTGATTACTACATGCATGCTGTACAGATATAGGTTTCCATGTGTGGCCAAAAACGACTGACTCTTGGCTGACCCAGCACTCCTTAATATGTTTAATAGTAGTGTGTACATGGTTAGTACAATCAGAATATACTGTATGTATAGCTTACTTTACCATCAGTTTCAGATTTTAAGCTTGAAAAGTTAATGTATTTTGACTTGTAAATATGAATAGGCCTATAATGTATGCATTTATATTATTTAGGATATTTTACAACGCAAGGTAAAATAAAGATATGACTACTTTTCTGTTATTGTTTTGTATATTATGTGTTGACATTTGCATAATTATGTATGCTTTCCCATAATAAATAACATATTTATGATATTCAATTTTAAAATGAATATTTATATTCAGTCTTATTTCAGTTAAAATGTAAAAACACAATTCTCTTCTGTGTCATCAATACAAACATTGGGTGTTTTACCATTTAGTAAAATTACTGAACATACTGTAAAATGAAGTTAACTACATTTTACATTATGTTCAGTCATTTTATTTATGTATGTATGTATGTACCCGGTACCTATGTATGTCCTGTATAAGCTATAAACGCGAAAATGGCTAGTAATAGTAAAGAACAAGGTTAATACAATGATATTCATTTTACAATATTTGTTTTATATGTAGTAGGCCTACTTCAAACACATTTTCTCTCATGAACTTCAATATAATTGATTAGAGTAATGGAAATAAATTCGTCTTTTACAATCTCAACCAGAGGGCGGCGATAAAGTACCGTATAGGTTTATACAAGAATAACAGGAAGAAGAACTAGGCCGACCAGTCGAGTCTACCACGGACACGACACGAGGCATCGGCGCCCTTTTCTACAGAGAAAGTTCTAGTACCCTATTTAAACCGGTATACAAGTAGTATTGAACAAGCAACAATGCCGCGTGTTTATGTAGGTAAACTTAGTTATCATGTTCGAGAGAAGGATATTCAAAGGTTTTTCAGCGGTTACGGGAAGTTACTTGAGATCGACCTGAAAAATGGGTAAGATATTTGTATATAAGGCTAGATAACACAACGGCTAACGTTAGCTTAGCGAGGCCCATTGTGGTGCCATATTCTTTACTACTTGCCACATTACACATTACTGTTAAAGAAATTGAGTGTAAAAATCATGCGCATATGGGACGGATCCGAACTGTACTGTATTCTGTTTAGAGGGATGCCTTTATTTTCATCGTAACTATTGACTAGTAGTGTATCGAATCGAATGATCCAGTATCCTAGCAGCTATCGTTTGGTAGCAACAGTACCCGTAGCTCTGTGTTCTTATACGTGGATATTCTGAACTGGTTAAAGGTATGAGAGGAATAAAAACTAATGGTGTATATAGATATAACAACTCAAACTGCGTTCTATAGATGACTAACTGCACGTTATTAATGTGTTTGATTATTGCACACACCTGCCCCACCATTTTTATATATTGATCGCAGCACCTTCGGTTCAACATGCAATTAAAGACTATGACATTGGCATCCCCTCTTCAGGACGAGTAGGATTTCCCTCAGTGTAATCTGTCAAACTGACTGACAGTATAATATAGCCTATATTTATTTTACATTCCACCCGCCACTGTGGTTGGTATACAAGGCAAAAGGACCCACCACTCTGAAAAAGTACCCGCATTTGGCTGGTGGCGGGTGCTAATTTCCCACCCTAGTTGCTTGGCATAGGTGTGTTGTGCATATGCGCAACTTATAAGTTATGCGTTTTTGGTTTGCCTGCAGGTATGGGTTTGTTGAGTTTGAAGACACGCGTGATGCCGACGATGCTGTTTACGAGTTGAATGGGAAGGAGTTGTGCGGAGAGCGGGTCATAATTGAACACGCCCGTGGACCGCGGAGAGACGGGTACGGCTATGGAGGGGGAGGACGCAGTAAGTTTTCCAATGAAAACGTGATATTGTACTTTTAAAAAAAATGTTTAGTGATTAATTATCTCATCAAAATCTATGCAGTCTATAATTAAACGTCAAGGATCAATACAGTATCTAATACATTCTTCTTTGTTTTAAGGTTTACTTGAATATGTTTTAGTTAGAATATCCCATGGACCTCCGTTTATCCAATAGGAGTCGTATAACATAATGCATTTACTTGACCAGCTGATATTTAAATGTATATTTTTTTCCTATCCCCTCAAATGTTGGAACATTAGACTTTGCAAAAAATCCCATACTCAGCCCTGGTAATCTAAAGTATTACCTTCTATGATGCAAGAATGAAATAGGACTCTTGTGGTATAAACCTATATTTGGTGATTATGTGGGTGGGTGGTTTCAAGCTGTAAAGGTGGCATTAATAACTCCAAAGGTTGGTCATTAAGCATTAGATGTACTATAGGAACTTGGATTTGACCAGCTAATGTTTGAGACTTGATTCAAGTGTGATTGAATCATACTTGCACCAAGCAATCTGCAGATCCATAAAAGGCTTAAGATATGTGAAGTTTTATTGTATTTAGGATTGATTCACACATTAACAAAGTGCTTGATTGTTTCAATTTGAAAGAGTCCACTGCGGGCTGAATCCGAGTCCATTGAGGCTAAAGATGACTGGCTAAGATGACTGCCTGACCCGTTTGGCCTTGGCTTTCACCTTACAATGTGTGTGTGACCTTTGCCCTTTGACCATTGGCTGACATAACCGGAAGCCATGATGACAGCATCCTTTTCCAATAGACCAGGGTGATGGTGAGGAATCCCGTTGGTTTTACTGTTGCAAGACATGTCGCAGAGGTCGAAGCCAACAACTCATTTTTTTATGAGCCACATTTGTATAATTGGCTCTGTTGGTTTGTAGCTTTCATTCTTTTTTGTTGTTGTTTTTTTACTTGTATTCCTGTGAAGTAACAAATGGACAATTTTTAGGATATTTTTCCTAATTAAAAAAAGGTTTGGAGGCTACACTTCTGTAAACATCTGTTAAATATTTGTTCATATTCAATAAATCTGGCCCCAATTCTGGTAATTAGCAGAATATTTCTAGAGGTTTAGTCACACAGGGTCATGCATATTATTCATATTAGTGGGTTATCAGAGTTAAAGAATTGTCTAAATGTGGGTGGGTTAGTATACTGAGTTTAGTTTTTCTAAACCAATCTACAACATTGTGAAAGCGGTCATCACAACAGGAAAACACAGTCTGTGCACAGCCATTCTCAACACCGTCCTGACAATAAACCTTTGGCTAGCAGTTGGCTCTCAGTATAATACAGTAAATGTAAACTGTATTATAGTGTGACTGTGACTTTTCAGGTTGACTATGAAAACACTGAAATCGAAAAATGAATCCTTTGCAGGCAAAGCGGCGCTACACTCAATCTACAGTAGATTACGCTGTTTGGGCTTGGAAAGCAAATGCTACCAGTGGCTACATCTTGCTTCTGCTCTAAATGGTTATTAATAGTTTACATTAGGGTTCCCAATCCTGGTCCTAGAAGGCCGCTGCCCTGCATGTTTTAGATATCTCCATCAACACAGCTGATTCAAATGAATGGCTCGTTAACAGGATTCTAACGACCCATTCATTTCAATCAGCTGTGTTGATGGAGATATCTAAAACATGCAGGGCAGCGGCCCTCTAGGACCAGGATTGGGGAACACTGGTTAACATAGTCCAGTTTAAACCAGTACCCAACTCAGGTGTAGAAATAACTGTTGTAGATAGATTTGGCTGCTACATCCGTGACCATGGATGTACAGTTAATTATGGGTATTGTACACACACTTGCAGGTACAGCAGGCAGATCTGTGATTTTTAACAAACCCAAATATATAATTTATATAAATAAATCTTATAGCAAGTTTATCCAGAGTAAGCAAAAGCATCAACAGGCCCCACGTTAGGAATGCTGTAAAGTTACCAATATAGTCAGCAGCAGATTATTTCAGTGCTCCATTTATAACCATATTGTCCCCAGACGTGTAATTGCGTAGTTTTGTCTGGCCCTGGGAAAACAGTTTCTCCATAAGGTGGTTAACTAAATATGTACTACGTATTTAGTAGCACCCTCACACAGACACACTTTGCATATGGTAGCAGTCTGACAAAAACGATTATAACTTGAATAATTAGCGGCTGTGCCTACCTCAGTTTCTGTTAAAATGTCAGTATTCAAGTAAAATAGTTGACTTGGTTGTGAGTTCCCTTTTTAGCGAGAACTAAAAGCATACAAAGTTTAATGCAATGACTTTCCACTATGTTAATAGAAATGTTGTAAATTAAGTACGATGTAGCCCTGGGGACTAAATTAGAACAGCAGGATTGCTGCACAAAGCTTAATTTAACTGACTTGTAGCTTTGTGTCAATGCTGACTGGAAGCTAGTAGAGCATCCGCTGAGACAGTTAGAACAACAGAAGTGACTACAGTGTAATGCGGGGCCCAAACCAGTGTTGTAGTTTGTCCCTCTGAGTCCTCTCCCATCAGATGTGCTGTGGCTAAAGTGTATGTCTGCTCTCCCTGTGCTCTCTGAAGGTAGCGGCGGCTACAGCAGCAGGAGCCGCACCGGCCGGGAGAAGTACGGTCCACCCGTGCGCACAGAATACCGCCTCGTTGTGGAGAACCTGTCCAGCAGGTGCAGCTGGCAGGACCTCAAGGTGAGGAGTGTCAATGCTGCCTCTTATTAGAGCAACGTGGGTTGAGCAAGGGCATGTGGTTACTTAGCTACCAAGTTCACATAGACGGACACCAGATTCCCAACCTAACTTCCTGCCTATGGACCATATACCTGCTTGCAGGATTAATCTTATGTTGTAGATCTTTATTTTGTTCTAAAACTGGTACTTTTTTTTTGTCTTCGTCTACTAGGATTTCATGCGGCAAGCAGGCGAGGTTACCTACGCCGATGCTCATAAGGAACGTACCAACGAGGGAGTCATCGAGTTCCGTTCTCGCTCAGATATGAAACGGGCTCTGGAGAAGTTGGACGGCACCGACATCAATGGGAGAAAGATCCGCCTAGTGGAGGACAAGCCTCGCCGCCGTCGCTCTTATTCTGGCAGCAGGTCCAGGTACACGCTCTTATTCTGGCAGCTGGTCCAGGTATACACTCCTCCACAAACCTTGAGAGCCTGCTCATTTTCGAGAACGCTTGCTAACGATATCCCTCCATGTGCGCGGTGTGGTTCCACGCATCCAAACGCATTTCGAAGCAAAGCGTAGTACTACGGCTTTGTTGTGAGTGGTTTCGCCACTTTGTTTGTGTCCCTGTTTAAAGCGCAAGTTATTTTTTAAACACTTGCAAGATGCGAGGAGATATTTGGTGCATTTCACAATGAAAATGTGTATTATCTTACAAATGGCTTGCAATAGCTGACTTTACCTTAAGTGCGTTGTGATATATGACTACAAAGTCAAAAAACGTATTAAGTCCGTGGCCGTAGGGTCCAAAATATTCCAGTCATGTATTTATTTTTTACAATGGATTTTGAAGTTCTGTGTTGCTTTCACAGGTCTCGTAGCAGGCGTCGCTCTCGCAGTAGGAGCCGGCGAAGCAGGAGCTCCCGCAGTCGTTCTAGGTCTCGCTCACGGTAGGTAATGAATGACGACAGCTGTGTAGACATTTATAGAGCCAACAGGATTACAGCATAATCCTTTGTATCATTTTGCACAGAGCAGATTAACCACAGGCAACAATAATTGTGATATTGCTGACTAACATGCTTGTTTTTGCAGTTCCCGATCTCGCAGCAAGCGGCGTTCTCATTCTAGGTCGGGGAGGAAGTCGCGCTCCAGGTCCGGGAGGAAGTCACGCTCCAAATCGCCAGAGAAGTCTCGCACACGCAAGTCGCGCAGTTGCTCCAAGAGCAACAAGTCCCGCTCTCGCTCAGACACCCGCAAGTCCCGCTCCAAGAGTAGGTCAGAGGTAAAGTATGAGCGAGGGTCCAGAAGCCAGTCCAAGGAGAAGTCTGCTGACAAGAAGTCCCCGAGTCGCTCTCCATCCAGGTCTGAGAGCAGAAATGAGATGAGGGCAAAGTCTGCTTCTAAATCTCCCTCCCCCATGGAGGACGGCTGCTCATCAAAATCAGCAGCAAAAAAGTCACCCTCTCGTTCCCGGTCCCGCTCCAAATCTCGATCCAGATCCCGATCAGAATCCCAAGATTGACCACGTCCTGGTAAGATCGTGTAAAGTAAATATTTGTCAGGCGGCTAGTTAACGTACCTGTGGTGTAGTCGGCATCTCTTTAAACAGTGGATGTTTGAAATTTGTACAAATCTCAATGGATTTGTGATGAGAACTCTGGAGGATTATAGATCACTGTATCTACATTAAAGTGTTTTAATTTTGAAAATTAAAAATGTTCTGCTGCAGTTTTTCTACATTAAAGGGTCTGTAAGGCACAGATGTGCTGGAGATCACTTTGCTAATTAGAACTTTTAGCCTGCCGGTTGGATGTGTACATATGCCTGTTTGATATGTCTAAACACCATCTTGTGCCAGGTGTTGTTGCACCTGTACAACTGATGCATGCTTTTATTATTTGTAATTGTGTGGCCTACATCAGCTACTTTGCCGCATAGAACTATCTACCATGAAGTCATCTCTAAACTAAAATCTCAACACTTTCTAAACTTTGCTGACCCTTATTTATCATCTCTGGCAAATGTAATCTTGATAAGAAAAGTTACGAGGATGAGCTCTGTAATTTTTTTTTTTTTTTTTTTTTTTTTTCCCCTCCAGGATTTGTTTAATGAAATATAAATATTTTAATTGAGATACTTCAAGGTGAAGTTATTTCTTGGGTATATACATTTTTTTTGTTAAACTGCATACTTAAGTAATAAAATGTGTGGTACACTAATACAAATCAATGCATGTTATGGCAAAATGTTTAAAATGTTTGCTTTATTTTCTTGTCTTGATGTTTAAATGCAACACTAAACATAGTTTGCTTATTTAAAAGATGAAGTCCTATCTGCCTTCCTGTTGCTTCTCCAGGTCTGAGCAAAAAAAGCAGTTGTATCCTAGCTATGCATTGCCGTTTCCAACCTTTTCTACTGTTCCGTCCAAATGTAATATTTTTGTAAATTTAGGCCGTGTTCAGACGTAACTTATTTTTTAATTGTCATGTTTGTAACGTTGCAGTGCGACCATAAAATAACCTAAATGGCACGTCTTAAAGTAATATAGGGAATATATATGTTATCATATGACCAAAATAGACCCAAATGCGAACGTTCTGATAAAGTCTTCTGAGAAAACGTTCCCATATGACCAAAAAGGGACCATATGGGAACGTTCTTTTAATGTCCAAATGTACTTTGTTTACAACGTTGGAGTGCGACCATAAATAACCAACATGAAAAGTCCCCCTAACGTCATAATAGGAACTTTATACTGCAGCACTTTCACAACCAAAATATAACGTTTTAGGAACGTTGCCAATGTTATGTAAAGGTTCGGAACATTCGTCACCTTTTATAGAACTTTCCCATCTACCTGGGTATATCCTGTGTAAAGCTCGTCTGTTTTAGCCGTAGGTGCAGTTTGTAGTGGAATTCAATTATTCTGTGGAGATCAATGATGGAATGTGAGGGTGGTCATTTTGACCTCAGTGAAGGGTTGTGGCCAAGCAACTTCTAATCCTTATGCTTGGTGGAGCAACGCAGGTCAGGGCAAATGCAGTAAATGGTATGTACAGTTGGTGGAGCGTGATAGAGAATGTGCTTATGTTAGCTAGCCAAGGCAAAGTAGTTAATTATAACTGAAATCTGGCAAATAAACACTTGTTTTCACTACATATGCATTTAGGAGAAAGTGCCTATGATGCCAACGACGTCACTCGATGACGCTATGAATATTTTATGAAGAGGTGTGCATTTCCAGTTCAAGCAAATCAAAAACAAAGTACGACCCATATTTCTTTTTTATTTTACCGTTAATCCAAATAAGAATGAGAAGCTATTCATCTTTGGTTTAATATTCAAAATTGAAAAACGAGCCGATTATGGTTTGCCAATATTAGTTTTATATCTGAACTCAAATAACGAACAAACAAAGAAAACTCTTAATTAGAAAAATAATTATTGCGTACCCCAGCCATGTATTTGGCCAATGAGAGGCATTCCAGATTTAGCACCCCCCACAGGGAAAAAATCGGAATAACAAAGGTTTCATCTGATTTCCGTGCAGGAACGAGAAAACCAAAAGTCAACTCAATATTTCGTTTTTCCGACAAAAGGAAAAAACGGAAAAGGAGTGAAGGGAGAACATCTCACTCTGTCTCTCTGTCTCACACACACACAACGTATATTTGGCAGGAGGAAGCATGATGGTTATGCTTTAGTCTGATGACCTGCTAGACCTGACTGCGATAATATCTCTTTAGGATTGTGTGTGTATTTGTGTGGGTGTCACGATATCAGATCTTCACTACACTATTATCATAGGCAAAATAATTATCTCTATATATATATATATATATATATATATATATATGTGTGTATATATATACAGTATATCATGTGTGTATGTGTATATATATATGTATATGTGTGTATATATATGTGTGTATGTATATGTGTATGTATGTGTGTATGTATATGTGTGTATATATATGTATGTATATGTGTGTGTATATGTGTATATGTATATATATGTGTGTATATGTATATATGTGTATGTATGTATGTGTATATGTATGTATGTGTATATGTATGTGTATATATATGTGTATATGTATGTATATATATATGTGTATATGTATGTATATATATATATGTATGTATATATATATGTGTATGTATGTGTGTATGTATATGTATGTATATATATATGTGTATGTATGTGTGTATGTATATGTGTGTATATATATATGTGTGTATATATGTGTATATGTATATATGTGTATATATGTATGTGTATGTATGTATGTATATATGTATGTATATATATGTATATATGTATGTATATATATGTATATATATGTGTATATGTATGTGTATGTATGTATATATATATATGACCGAAAGAACAAGATCACGGGTACAAGCGGCTGAAATGGGTTTTCTCAGAAGGGTAGCTGGCGTCTCCCTCAGAGATAGAGTGAGAAGCTCAGCTATCCATGAGGAACTCGGTCCCTTGCTGAAGCTTCTGCTCCCGCGACCCGACTCCGGATAAGAGGGAAAAGATAACTATAAAATTAAGTACTAGCAAACATTTTGCATGTTCTTTATAATGAAAGTGTATGCAAAATTATGTTTTCCATATATATTCCATATAATTTTTGTATGTCTGTTAGAAAAACATACTTTGTATATATAAATATATACCATTACATATGTTTTTTTTTTGTGTGTGTAAAGTCTATGAATTCTAAATTAATAATATGCTTTATATGTTAATGTAATTGTTATGTCAGGCAATTAAAATGACCATAGCGGTATAAAAAATATTCTTTTTATGTATTGAATTATGAGTTTTTATATAAAAATAAATGCATCCCTTACAAAAAAGAAGTTTATTCAAGTGTACTACTAGTATACTTATTTTAAACTAAATATACGAGAGTATACTTTCAGTATACATGTTAT
>JAODUH010000022.1:414974-425801 GCA_027564835.1 Typhlichthys subterraneus | reverse complement strand
CATGCTGATGTTTTGTCCCCCCCCCCCCCCCGCAGGCCAAGATCGACATTCCTCCAATCACAGCGATCGGAGCAAAGGCAGTTCCTGTTGCTGCCGCAAAGACACCCCAGCCCCCATTGACTGGAATAGGTCTGTCTGCCTGCCTGCCTGTCAGTCTGTTTATCTCTATAGTCTGTCTGTCTGTCTGCCTATCTTCCTGTCTGTCTGCCTTTTCTGCCTGTCTGCCTATCTTCCTGTCTGTCTGTCTGTCTGTCTGTCTATCTTCCTGCCTGTCTGTCTGTTTATCTCTATAGTCTGTCTGCCTGTCTGCCTGTCTGTCTTCCTGTCCGTCTGTCCATCTGTCCATCTGCCTGTCTGCCTGTCCATCTGCCTATCTGTCTGTATGTCTGTCTGTCTGTTTATCTCTATAGTATGTCTGCCTGCCTGCCTGCCTGTCTGTCTCTTTAGTCTGTCTGAACAGTGTTGTCTATTTTTCTCTCTTCATGCTGGTCTTGTCCCTACTTCTACACCCCCCCCCCCCCCCAGGCTCCAAGGCTGCTCCCAGGCCCGGAGGTATCGGCAGCGCTGCGGCAGGCCAGCCAGGCGTGGATGGAGACAGCGTATTATCCAAGATCCTCCCTGGATCAGCAGCTGAGCAGGCTGGGAAACTGGGAGAAGGTGGAGACCCTTGATTTGTCATATGAATAAAGACTACTAAGACTAATAAAACTATGAATAAGACTATGAATAGGACTACTAAGACTAATAATAAGACTACTAATAATACTAACACAACTAATTAGACTACTAAGACTACTAATTAGACTAAGACTACTAAGACTAATAATAAGACTAACAAGACTAATAAAACTAATAAGACTACTAAGACTACTAATAAGACTACTAAGGGTACTAAGACTACTGACTACTAAGACTACTAAGGCTAATAATAAAACTACTTAGGCTAATTAGACTAATAAGACTAAGACTACTCAGACAACTAAGAATAATAAGACTATTAAGACTAATAATAAGACTAATAATACTAATAATAAGACTAATAAGACTAATCAGGCTAATAAGACTACTAAGACTAATAATAAGACTAATAAGACTAATAGTAAGACTACTAAGACTACTAAGGCTAATAAGACTACTAAGAACACATGTAGCTGCTATCAAACTTGTAATATGTCCGTGGCACTGGTTGTTAGCTAACTATGCTTTCTGGTCCTGTTCTCCACAGCCATCTCTGGTTTTGGGAAGAAGTTCACCTCATTGTTCTGAGGTCCAGGTCTGTTCCTCCAAGCTGCATGTAGCCACTAAACACCAGGGCTTTAGTTAGTACCCATTTAATGGGGGTTTTCAAAATGGCCGTAAAACTAATATAATACAAAATTTAATTTAACGAGCCATTCGCAGTTTCACTGTCATGACCGTGTGCACTTAGACATGCATGGCTTAATCTTTGAGACAAGCAGTGAAGCTTAGCTTTATGGGATAAACAGTAAAGGTCAGTATAATCATAGCATTACAGTTAATAGGAATTGTGATATGCTTATATGTGTAGTTATTCTGCTTCATACACTCCTGCAGTAACCAAGCAACACTTGAACATATTCATCTTTGATATTAAATAGGCAATATGAATAATCCCTTCCAGACGGAGACCAGTGAATCAGCAGCACTCAGCTCAATTAGAAAACCACATGTAATGAGTTAGTGAGGCTGACACCTGCAGACGTTATAAGTGGCATCACTTCATAACCCTACAGTATATACTAGTGTCACACAAAGGCCAAATAGGCACAATGCAGAAAGAGGCAGAGATATGGTATTCTTTACCTTGTGACCTGTTATGTTTCCACAGTAATAGCGCAGAGATGCAATATTTTATCCACCAGGTATCATGACTGTGTACTTTGTACTTTGTATTTTGTGTGTGTGTGTGCGTGCGTGCATGCGTGTGCTTAACAGATTGACATCCTTGTGCGTGTGTTTTAATAGCTGTGTGACGAGGCCTTGTACCAGAAAAACCTACGAACTCATCCAGAGAGAGCGAGCGAGAGAGAGAGAGAGAGAGAGAGAGAGAGAGAGAGAGAGAGAGAGAGAGAGAGAGAGAGAGAGAGAGAGAGAGAGCGAGAGAGAGAGAGAGGGAGAGGGAGGCAAAGTCAACATCTGATCATACTGGTAAGTAGCATACTGTATGTCTGCCCAACACAAAGCATAAATAGCCTTTACAGTAAAACATGGTATTGACACCAATATCTTAAGACAATGAGCCCAAGCTGTGTTTCTACAGCCATATGACAAGTAAACAATAAAGTGTGCCTATATGATTTCTGCCACTAGATGTCACACTAGAGCCCCAGCATCTCAGACCAAAACAGGTGCTTCTTGTGTGTTCTCGGTCTAATCTGTCTTCCTCTGTTAGCCAACGAGAACTGGATTCCCCCAGAACAGAGCATGTCCAGGACTGAACAAACGCTGCCAGAGAACTCCCTGCTTTCTCTGGCAGGCCAGACAGTAAGTATGGAGCCCAGAGCAGACAACTCCATTACAACATAAACATAATTTGAGCTGAATGTTTGAGCAGTCAAACGTTTCCATATTCAATGATCTGGTCTGATCTTTTCAATAATTTGATTTTACTTTCTAACAAGACAGGTAGCTCCTAAGTAGAATCTTACTGTATGGACTAGGAATATGTGTTAAGACCGCCTGTCACGTCGATGTAGGAACACACTCGCTGGACGAGTTCAAAAGAATGATCATTTAATGAAAAACAAACTGCTAACAACACACTCACGTGTCTAGACTTAACCATGAAACCTATATCTGTCCAAAGGGTTCTAGCCTCCGGCAGGTAAGTTCAACTCAAGACAACAAGGGAATAAACAGGAGTATAAATAGGGGTTACTAAACAGCACCAGGTGTGTTGTAGCACAGTAATTAGGGCTGTTGTCTGTTGCTGGCGAAGCTGGGGATGACACTGCCATACTTAAAACAATATGGAAATACCTTTAACATACTAGACTGTGCATACTAGCATCTGACATGAGCTTGCTGTTGAGATCATATCTCTCTCTCTCTCTCTCTCCCTCTCTCTCCCGCTCTCTCTCTCTCTCTCTCTCTCTCCCCTCTCCCGCTCTCTCTCTCTCTCTCCCCTCTCTCCCTCTCTCTCTCTCCCTCCCTCTCTCTCCCTCTCTCTCTCTCCCTCTCTCTCTCCCTCTCTCTCTCCCTCTCTCTCTCACTCTCTCCATGCCCACACTCTGTTCCTTTATCTCCTAGTCGGTCGGCCATCTTTACATCTTTACACTCCTTGCTCTGTGATTCAGTGGTGAAAATGTGTGTGTGTATGTCAGTGTGTATGTGTGTGTGTATGTCAGTGTGCATGTGTGTGTGCGTGTCAGTGTGTATGTGTGTGTATGTCAGTGTGCATGTGTGTGTGCATGTCAGTGTGTATGTATGTCAGTGTGTATGTCAGTGTGCATGTGTGTGTCTGTATGTCAGTGTGCATGTGTGTGTGCATGTCAGTGTGCATGTGTGTGTGCGTGTCAGCACATCTGGTGGTTCTGGACGCTACATAATATGTGTCAGACAGGCGAGCTGAGCTATAGGTACGGTACCACGCTGTGCTCCCCAGAGCTGCTGGAGACAGGGTTGTGTTTCAGCTCCAGACCCAGAACTCATAATAATGAACTAGCATTATTTGCTCATTTCACTTTTTCCATTTATTTTAAGCAGTAACCACAGCCCAACACCTGCAGTCAGACAGTCCTACGTTAAGCTTTCAACAAATTCTTCTGTGTAAGTTTCACGTCTGACTTGAGTTATATGGTTGGTCGGCGTGCATGTCAATCAAAATACCTCTCCTGTCCAGTAGGCGGGTCTTGATGCAGCTAGTGTCCCAGCCTACGCAGGCTAAGGCTCGGCCAGCTTAGAGCTGTGTAGTGCCTGTTTCCGCCTGTAAATCCCCATATCTTTCCCTTTATAATGGGAATATACCGAATGTGAATGTATCAATTAACTTTATATATATATATAATTATTATTAAAACAAAGTTTTAACCAGGCTGTAAAATTTATTTATTTCTGCTGTAAGGTCTGACATTTTAGCATAGGGGTCTATGGAGATTGACTGCCGTCTGCTTCCAGCCTCAAGTGGCCATTGGTGGAACTGCAGACTATGGAGGCTGCAGCTTGGTTTGACGTGTCTGTCTGTGCCCCCCAGGTCAGCCCAAGGACCCCCTTCATCCTACGATGCTTCAGCCCCTTCCGTCCAGGCTGCTCCTGCTCACGCTGACCGACCCGCCCTGGCGGCGAGGACGAGAGAGAGAGAGAGAGAGAGATAGAGAGAGCGCCCCTTCACGCCTTGTTTTGCTGTTCCAACTCCCCGCCACCGGGGAGCGCTGCTTCCAGTCACCAGGAGAGCTGCGCAGCCAACCTCCACTGCCAAAGAAGAGTGTGAGCTCTCCCCCGGGTGGAGCTAGTCAAAGGTTCACCACCGCGCCGGTGACGCCATGGTTTATTATGCGTGAGCTTTGTCCTAGCAGCCTCGGCCGCTAGCTGGGGTCCTTGGTGCCACGCCGCTCTGCTCAGTTCAGGGATATTAATATGAAGTATAACGTCCCTCGGCTCTTTCCCTTTCCTCTCAAGACAGAATGGACTCTCTGGCGTTCACAGGTTCCTCTGGTGCTAAGACCTCGTGTTCACCGCTGAAGAAGAAGAAGAAGAAGAAGGACATTACTAGGAAATACAAGAATGAATGAAGAACTTCCTTGGTTATCTCTCTCTATTTACATTCCAGAACATCTGAGTCCTCCCGGTTCCTGTCCATCTTTTTGAATGCAGACTAGTTCCTCCTCACTTTCCTGCAGCGTTGTCCCGACACCGTCTTGCTACGTCGTCAAAGAAGCGGAAACATTTACACGTTTGGAAAGCATGGAACTTTACATCCAAGACCTTACACTGTTTCCCACCACACACAGAGGCCATGCAGACACTGGAACACGATGACGACAGACACTTTAGTAGTAATGATAGGAGACTAGAGAGGGGGGGGGGGGGTGACAGGAGCAGCATTTATTTAATAAAGAGATGGTTTGACGTTGTTGCCATTACGAAGCCATTAAGACAACATTTATCCCACAGTGCTCCTGTTGGTGAGGAGGGGGATTGCCACAATGTTCAGATAAGATTGGTTTACATTTTTGGTGATTTGCCAGAAAGTTTTTAATTTTGTTCAGAATTTGCCTGATTATGTTACTGTATCGCCTTAATCTTTCAAGATATTACGTTATTTCTTTTTATTTGGAGGTAAAATTAATATATTTTACCAGCATATTCACATATAATGTTTTGAGTGTTTCCTTTTTTATGTAAGAACAATATCAGCTGGAACACTGGCCACAATGATATTAATTTATATTTTTGGATTCACATTATGTTTATTTTTAAGATATTGTTTGAGATATATATATATTTTTTTCCTTTAATATTTTGTTACTGTTGTCAATTCCTTCTTATTGTTAATTTTTCATTAGATTGGCTTATTTATTATCAATAATTCTAAAAGCAATAGTGGAATACAGATGGGAAGTTAAGAGCACAAATGTGTTTCATTTTAAAAATGAGTGGTTCAGGAACGTTTCGCCTCTGTCCGTCTGTCCGTCCATTAGCCTCCCACTGAAGTAGAGCCAGAACCTGCTACAGAACCCTGTTGTATCCGACCGACCTGCAGAGAGAGCCCCCCACCCCCCACAGGGCTGTTACACCGCACTGCAGGGCAGCAGATGGCTGAACAGCCAACCCGCTGCCTCCATGCGATGGAAACGGTAACAACCGTCGTCACGTTTTGGGGGCTTGTTGGGGGGGAGGGGGTTCTTTCGATGCGATGTGTCTGACCTTCTAAGATGGACGCCCACAGTGTATTACGTGTGAGCACACTCTCTACGCTGTCCAAAAGCAAAAATCAGCATTACCGTGACTGAAGAGCCGGAGGAGAAAAGAAAACAAGGAAACACTCGGTTGTGTCTCTCGCCTTTTTTATTTTTTATTTTCTACCATAGCTCCGTGTAGATGTGCAGCCACACCCCCGACCCCCGACCCCCCTGTCTCTCAGACAGTCATCTGTCACGGAAACTTCTCAGGTCAGCATTCTCCCTGCTGTTGCTCCTGCAGTGCACTATGGGATATGCGGTCCGGTACTCAAAGCATCCTCTGCTAGGCCAGACCCTGCGTGGCCTTTAGCAAAGCAACAATCCAACAGACTTTCTGCTGTATATTGTGTGTGTGATCTCTCGCTGGGACTCGCATGCTGCCCAGTGCAGGAGAAACCTCAGTCACAGCTACATTGTTCTGCTCCTGATGTTTGTACAGACGTGTACGCGTGTATTGAACTACCACCGTACAACGTGGATCAAAATGATCAGCTCACAAGTGAAAACACAACAAATATGGTGGACAGCAGAGACAACCTCTCAACCAATGTTCTATGCAATGAATCATATTTGGGACATTGACCAACGCAAAGGAAAATGAATGAGAAACAAACGGGGAAGTACAAAAGAAAGTCACACAATCAATGAAAAGTAATAATCATTTAATAATTCCCGTTTTGGTATTTTGCTTACAGATCAAACTAAGGTTTGTTTAAGTCACTGGAAGGGGACATATATTCCATTTTTGTATTCATTTATATTCATGGTCTCTCTGAAGGTAATCCCTCCAGGTCCTAGTTGCAATGACGAAGATCCTTTCTTTTGCCATGCTTTGCTTCTAGCTTGCGTTACAGTGTTTCATGTAAATATGTACGTATAGCACAGAGATCTGCAGAACATGGTTCACTTTTATCGTAGTGGTTTTGTCAACTCAGGGGAGAAGAGGAAGCAATGTCTCTTTGTATTGGTAGACAACGGCTGGTATTGGTCAAGTTGCACACTTATCAGCGAACACCTTATTAACAAACACTGTAGGAATATACAAGAGAAAGAGCCAAGTGAAATACAATACAAATTATAGAGAACATTACGTAATATTGATTTAAAAACAAATGTATATGATTGACATTCTGTTAGTCTGTAGATATTGAAGGCATTCCACAACTTCTAAAGCAACTGGTTTTACAATGTGAAATTCAATTGCAATTAGAAAGATTTGAACAATATGCACATTTCTGCATAAAATTGTTTGCGTTTCAGTACAGTATATTCACATTTTCACAACTTTACACAAAGTAATTAATTTCCTTCCACAAACCAGTGCAATTCCATTCCTGCTTTGCTTTAAAGTAATTTAAACTATAAAAAAAGGTTATATATTTTGTGAAAGATATAAAAAGATATGATCTATTCAGAAATATTATTTTATCATACAAATTGATAGATGACTAGCTGGCTGAAATCTTAAGAATGGAGAGCATTTATGTGGTATATAGAGAGATTAAATTATATTCTGTGTACAACATCTGGGTATCTTTAACTGCAGCTCAAATTGAAATATTAATATTTTACATATTTAACCCTTTATGGCACAGATTAAATGTTACGTTTTAAATTAATTAGATCTCACTTTAGGTAGTGATAAAAACACTTAAGGACTAACACAATGTTATGTAGCAACAATAATCCAGGTTAAATACTAAACGTCTTAATTGAGGCAAATGTATATTCAGACTGGATTATGCAAATTCCCACAATCGGTCTTGTATGTTGTGCTGCAAGGGGTCCCATATTAACATATGGAAGTGTTTTTAATGAAGACGGTTTCCTTGCTGTTTACTGATTGTGGCCTTGGCCCTAAAGCCCCTCCCGGGTCAGACATGACAGGAATACATTAGATAGTCTATCAAATTGTCACCAATACCCCCCCCAAAAGAAAGCTATATAATCCAAATGGTTATACATATAGGCATACCTCCCCTGTATGTCAGATGTCTATGGAGGTTTGTAAAGTTTCTCAATCACTTTTGCCTCAGGAAAGCACAGAACTGCAGCACTGAAATGCAGACAATAGAAGATAAAAACAATGGGTTGACAAAAAAAAAATGGTATTGTTTGGGAGAGCTTGGTTTTGGGTATAACTGTTTGTGATATGTAACTACACAGCCGTTTGAGCATAGTTTGATCTGTTCATGTGTGAATACGACCAAGGACGTTAAATATGCATAGCAGTAAGGGCTTATAAACTACAACACACTGGTCAGTGCAGAAAGCCATGTTGTCCCTAGCCAGTTGTAGTACGAGTCCCTGGGCCGTAACGGACGCTCGGTTCAAACCACGGGTGAGACACCATGCTGACCACGGGGTTTGGCAGATGTGACGGAAAGCGCCGTGATGCATTTGAACCCCCCCCCCTCCCGCCGTGTGCGTCGTTGGTCACTGGTAGCCAGCCTTCACTGTTCGTACTGCGGCTGTTCTGGTCGTCGGTGCGGGGCGTTTCGACAAAGGAAGCATTTCCCCAAGTGAGAGGGTGATACAATAAAACCAAACGTTGCAGGAAAGCTACAAATTCCATATTTCACTGTAAAACCATCAGGGCGTTTTTCCATCTGTCACCGCTAGCCTAGTTAATGAAAATAAGCAAGTGCATGATCTAGTGAAGACCCCTCCTGCCCCAAACCTCCTGTCTGACCCCTGAACCTATTAACTTTGACCTTTTTAACTTTGAACGCTCACTCTCACAGGCGGCCATCTTTATCCAGTGTAAATACCAGATAGGAGCCTATCACAGTACAGCCCATTAAGAAAGTTATCTGTATGACGGCCGCACGCACACACACACACACGGGTACAGTAAAGGCTATAGTTGAGAGAGCGAATGCCCCTTGCTGCCATATCTGTGTATAAAAACATCAAAAGATTAAGTATCAAAGAAGAGCAATTGTTGATTTTAATAAATTACAAAACATTGCATTGTGTATGTACGTGGCTGGCTCGTGCAGAGTTTAAAACCATTAACTGATCGAATTAAAAAAATATATAACATAATGGTTGGTTTAGAGTTTCTATACATGTTGTGTTTGAAAAATGAGATGTCATAACAGAAAATGTAACTTTCTCATAAGAGACCTGGCTTGCAAGCTTTGGGTTGAGAGAGGTCAAGAAAGATCAAGAGAGGTGCAAAATAGGACTACAGAGATGTTTAAAGAATATTATACATATATTTTAAAAAGACAAACACGTTTGAATGAACAAGAGGGTACAAATAAAAAATAAAAACGTCCGAGACCCTGAAAATATTAAAAAGTGTTCCATTCACTGTTGTAAGTGCAATGAGCCAAACTGTTTCCCCATTGTAAAACCTTGTGTACGTTTCTGTGTATCCTATAAATGGCTGTAGTAGAACTGGTGCATCATGCCATGTAATGTGATGAATGACAAATTATGACATTAAAATACATTTCAATCAGGAAAAATAAATAAAAAATAAATTCATGAATATGCTGCTTCAGTGTTTGTTTTGTTTGGAAAGCTCAGAACAAAACTATGATATACAGCACTCCTAAATCTGGGAGAACTCATGGCAGGAAATGTTTTGAGATGACAGATTCAAATTAATTTAGGCTAGATAAGACTAATATGATGATTTATAATTATAAGTAACAAATAAGGAACATGGATTATGCAAACTGTGCTTCCTCAATATCCATTTTATTTTCAAAACAGACATTTTCCAAAACAGAAATTAGATTTTTGTTTTAGTACACGATTAACCCATTCATCTAACAATCTGTATTGATACACATACACTGTCCCTCAGCTCACAATAAGACAATCTTGTTCGATATTCTCACCAATAATGGTATTAAATACTATAAAAATAAATCAATTGCACAAAATATGCCACTGCGCTTGTAATCACCGATGTGCACCTGTCACACATAGAACATCGCAAAACATATGACAGTCCATGAACAGGCCAGAGTCAAAATAAAACTAAATTACAAAGAACGAACAGCTACTTTAAATATTAGACTGTTTATCCAAATAGAGGCATTTCTATTATATATTCAGTTGAATTAGTATTGTAGTTGAGCCAAGGCAATCAACCAAGCTTTAACAGGTTTACCAATCACCCTACAATTATACCACCCACAATGGGGAGACAAAACCTCATTCAGTCAGACGTGACCAGTGAAATTGGTTTCAGAACTAACCAAAACCAATATCTGCTAATCAGTAGGCTGGTGCAACCATGACAACATGAATATGCCCAGGTGATGGAGTCTGTCTGTCTATGGTAAGATATTTTCAAGAAATTATTTAGATAGATATATATAAATAAACAGAACAAAAACAGCTGGCATGTAGTCTGTATATAGTGAGTGAATATAGTGGACTGAAGCCAAACCGATTCTCAGAGAGAAAGGCTAAACAGTCAGCTATCCAGAGTTGCCACTTGGGTTTATATGACTCAGTCTGTTGAGATACATTCAGTGAAGAGACTGGTGGACAAGACACACAAGCAGAAACATTTAACTATCGTTTGTTCCCATAAAAACTAAACAAAGAGAAAAATTATATAGTAAATCTTAAATAATATACCGCAGGTTAACAATAAAACAGAAGATGTTGCTAACGCTGATGTTAATCCAGGCCTTAAACAAATGACGCTATGACACAGACGTAAAACACAATCTGTAGCCAGATGAGCCGTGAATTCAAACTCTTAATGCAACTGTAAGTTGACCAACGCGTCTGAGTTAAAGTACCATAACTTAAGTCTGGTTTGTGCTTACAACAGAACACCGAACATCTGTATTAGTATTATGGGCTTCAACCATTCTAGTGTACATCTCAGTGTGGCCAGTGTCACACTAATATATATATATATATATATATATAT
>JAODUH010000022.1:383105-412976 GCA_027564835.1 Typhlichthys subterraneus | reverse complement strand
GTAATACCACCACTCATGTTACACTCATCATCCCAACCCTCCAATCCCAAACAAACATCGGGAGTCCCATTCCCACCCAGTCCCATCCAGAATGGTTGGATAAATGCATGTTGTCGTCCTTGTTTGATGGTAATTCTAACTATCAGCGTGGTGCTCCTCCACTAGTCATGGTCTGGAATGCAAGACGACTGTGTACACGCCCACCAACAACACGTGAAACACAAGGAAACACATTCTTGGGAGTTATGGTGAATAATTGACTCCGCTGAGGTAGAAACAACGTTGGAAAATTTTGGCTAATCCCGAAGAAAAGCAAAGAGTGGAAGTTGGCGACAGACTCTCCCTGCCACGCTTGTGCGTGGCCGTGCAACTAAGCTATTGTGCAAGGACGTGCTGGGTGAGAGAGCCTTTACCAAGATAGCCAGTGTCCGGTTCACAAGACTCATTGTTTAAAAAAAAGTATGACACGTAGCACCTATGGCCTACTCTTTTACTGAGATGAACAATGTTAAGCCAAAAGCAAGCGGTGAATGGTAATCAGTACTCTGACATGCTTCACAGCAATGAGAACGCTACAATCCCAGGCGGCGCTAGATCAGAGCTAGATGCATGTCCGTGATGAAGTTGTGTGTGCCCCATCTGTGTAAATATGACAACAGGCATAACCGGCTTTAGTTCAGACTGATTGGCCGGTCACCCTTCAGCTCCATAAAACATTAAGAACAGCGCACATAAAGGTGCACAGACAATGAAACTATTGTATGTGGCGAGATGCGCCCGTATAGTGCCTGCTAAATCACTAATTTAATGGATAACAATGAATAGGCTAGGTATATATTCTATGGGTGTGCAGAGAGCCCACTATTGTATTTGTTTGTCAGCAAAATTATTTGTGTTCATATAAAAATAGATATTTAGTTACATCTGTAACATCTGTAACATCTGTACATCTGTGTGATGGTATCTAACACAGGATCTCCTCAAGGTTGCATGTTGTCACCCATTTGATTTATCATGTACACTGATAGTTGCAGAACTTTGCTGGAAAACAGGTTTCTGGTCAAATTCTCTGATGACAGCGTTCTACTGTCCCTTCTTCATGGTACAGACTCTGGTCATGGTCCAGCTTTACATGGGTTTGTGAAATGGTGTGATGATAATTGTCTTGACCTCATTGTTTTAAAAACCAAGGACATGGTTCTTGATTTTAGGACCAAATGTGAACATGTAACCAGCGTTATACATGGTGAAGAGGTTCAGATTGTGGAGTCTTATAAATGCCTTGGTACTGTGTTTGACAGTAAACTTAAGTTTGACATTAACACAGTCTTCATTGTTAAGAGGACAACAAAGAATTCACTTACTGAGGAAGCTGAACTCTTTTAATGTTAGTGTTAAGATCTTGAATAACATTTATTGCTCTTTTATTGAAAGCTTTTCTTGCATCTGTTGGTTCAATGGGTTGTCCGTTAAGGACAAGAACAGTATGCGCAATGTTATCGGCGTTTGTTCAGAGATAACTGGAATTAAATTGAGGGACTTGAATTCACTCTGTGAAAATAACATAAAAAAGAAAGCAAAAACCATCTTAAACCAACAACATCATGTTCTGTATCCAGCTTTCGTGTTAACGCATTCAGGTCGCTGTTATCTGGCACCTCGAAGGAGAACTAACCGTTATTCTAAATCTTTGATCCCATCGGCTATAACATTATTAAACTCAGACTGTAATCATTTTAAATAATTTTCAATAATTGGAAGTTTTTTTGTATATTTAAATAATTAATTTATTTAAATTTGTACAAAACTTTTATCTTGTCCGATACTGACCTTGTTTTTGTTTCTTATCTGTGTTAAACACGTCATATGTCATGTGATAAGAGGCTGTACATGTGTAGATGAATGGTGTAAGCTGCAAATGAATTGCCCTTTTTGGGATCAGTAAAGTTTTCTACTCTACTCTAATACCCTTTTTCGTAGCATGCAGCCAACGAGGTATTTGTCTACATAAGTATTTTATTTATATTTGTCTATCTACATGCTGTGCATGATATTGTAAATTGTAAGCTAACTTTATTTCTGGTCAACAATGTGTTTTAATTTTCACAGTAGGTTTGGCAAATATGGAAAGAAGCCTTCAATAAACCACCAGTAGCAATAAAACCACTTGTGTCTGCCCGTGCTAGGGAATTATAAATATAGAGCAGTTAATATTTTGCATTATGTGGTAATGCTCCATAACATGTTTTAAATATGATATATATATATATATATATATATATATATAGATAGATAGATAGAACTTTAATCTCAACGTATATCGCAAATCAAATCGCAATTGGGTATTTTTCCAGAATTGTTCATCTCTACTGTGGGAACATGCAACATTGTATCAGTTAAGACTACATAGGATGACTTGGTAAATAGACTGGACATGGTAGCAAGACTCAGACTTGAGAATACTCACAACTTTATATATTTTTTTTAGATAAATAAAATACCATGTCTCTACTATAGAATCCTAATGGCAGGGATCCTACCATTTGGAGCTATGTTCATCGAGCTGTTCTTCATATTTAGTGTAAGTAAAATGTTCATGTTTCCTACATTTGATTATAATTACTTTGATTGCCATTTTACTATTATACATTTAGCAGTTGGGCAAATTTAATGAATACAAGTTAACAGTGATGTAATGTGTCACTGCAGGCCATCTGGGAGAACCAGTTCTACTATCTTTTTGGCTTCCTGTTTCTGGTCTTCATCATCTTAGTTGTATCTTGTTCCCAAATCAGCATAGTCATGGTCTACTTCCAGCTCTGTGCAGAGGTACGCACAGCCACATCATGCTAGCTGCAAATCAATCATCTTTAGTCATCTACTTACTGAATTATTACTTAATTAATTTTTGCCACTAACACACTTCGAGTTTTTTTATGCAGAACTTTAAAATGGTTCTATTTGACTTTCTGCCAGTAAATAGCAGAATCTCAGGCTAAATTATTTTGTGCATATTTTAAACACACTAAGCTTTATACATTAATGTATTTGTAGTTTTTATTTTATTTTTATTTCTAAAATATTGTATTGGAGGAGGTCTCATAAAAAGCAAATAAATTTTCCAGATGTTTTTTAAGTACAGAAATTTGCATTTCCCCCCACAACTGGCATTCTTGGCAGTTTTTGTAAGGCTTTTATAACCAAAATTAAACATAACATGATAAAACGGTTGGGCTTATCATCCAGCCCTCCCATTTTTATTTGACTTATTCAGGCAACTCATTGATTTATCCGTTTCATGAAAGTGGTTTTTTTTATTGCACTTCAGGTATCACCTGCTTATGCTATTCTGTTTTTATAGGGGAGTTGTTAACAATGTTACTGCCACTCTCTGCTATTTATTGTAAATCTTTTTTTCAGGACTACCGGTGGTGGTGGAGAACATTCATGGTATCGGGAGGGTCAGCCTTCTACGTCTTGATTTACGCCATCTTTTACTTCATCAATAAGGTAAGTGGTCACAGGGGAATTGTGACATTTAACGGATTGTGAACATTAGTATCTCAGATGTCCACTGGAAGCCCTGTACGTGCAACATAAATGTAGAGCATTAGGATGCATCAATTGCATTTTTTTCTGGCCAATTCCGATTACTGTTTTTTTCTGGCCAGTGTGTTCTGGCCAGTGTGTTCCGATTTTGTCTTTCCGATTTTCAGTGCTCTCGCAATTTATTTTACGTCTCTATCTACATAATTTAGATGGACGTGTTTAGCCAATAAATATACTCAAGTTTAATGGTCCCTTAAACACCAACGCTCACATTTGTAATCTTTTTACGTTTACAAGGCAGCATCCATTTAACAGAACTAAAAATAAGCAAATAAACTCTATTCAGTGACATGAACAATAATATTAAAAAATATTTGCTATTATATTTAAAAAGATATTTACTATCAAAGTGTTAATGTCTTGTGTAATGTATAAACCAGTTCTAACGAGTAGCTTAGCTGTACAGTCTCTATATTAATGTAAGGCATGAGTGAACATGGATGTCTTTGCAGCGCATGCATGCCAATGCCGAAACTGTGTAAACACAGGCCTACATTATAGGTAATTTAAATTAAAATGTTTTGACAGACCGGCCTATTGCCGGTCATGACCGTTCACCAGCCGACCAATGCAGTTGAGTACACGGTAATAAAAAGTTTCAGGAAATGCTTTAACAAGCCAGCCACCAATTGACAGAACTACATTTTCAAAAGTTCCATTTAAAAAATAAATAAAAATAAAGATGGTGCCACCTTAAAGATGAGTTTATCCTAAACCTTAACAAGTAGACTTATCTTGTCTGGGCAGGTGTAAACTATACCAGTCCAACTATAGTGTCGCAAAAAAAACTAACGGACCAGAAAAGCTTGAAAAGATTTGTCTCAGTCCAGTTCCAAGTAAAGCAGCTGTAAAGAAGGTGAAATTCAATATGACTGTTATAGAGTCCTGCACGTGTCTGATTTTCAAGACCCGCTCCTGCCCCTCACCCATGACATGCAATGCCACACACGCTCCGACAACCCGCACATGTGGACGATTCTTTTGGGAACCAGACCCGTCGGGACAAGAAACCGTGGCCTTACCTATAACCTAATAACTATGAATATAGCCATGGAATATTACAGTGAGCAATGACATATGTGGCTCAGAAAGCTGGGTTACATCACGCCAGTGTTCACTCACGCAACTGCTGTTTTGATAAGTGACCCAGCTCAACATTTAGACCGTAAGCTTTAAATGCTTGTGTAGTTATTAAGTATGATAGTCATAACTAAACGGTATCTTAAAATAAATAGCCTACTTTGACTTACCCTGCTGTGCAAGAACATTCCATACATTTGGTAATGTTTGTTCTTCACGTGTCAAGATGACTGGAGCTGTATGATTGACCGGTGTGCTCAGTTGCTCTGCTGACAAATTGTAATGCAGCTCTCAAACCCATATTGTAATCTCTAGGCTGTTATACTTCTGTGATAATTCAGAATAACACAAATGCTATAATTTCCTTTTAGAATATGTCTCACTCTACGTTCACACTGATAGGCAGCACCCAGGCTACAATTGAAAATCGCTATATTTACATGCAGACACCAGTGCAGAAGTTTGACAGTAACCAAGGCGAACTGATAGGGCTGTCCCCGACTCAGAATTGTATCTGTCGAATCAGATTTGGCTGTTCAATACAGAGATTCAACAATTAATTCCTTTTTAATTTTATTTAGCCTACTACGGTACTGTAGGTCAGACTAGCAAATATAGGGCTTTACCCGACTCAGAAATGTGTCAGTTGAATCAGATTTGGCTGTTCAATACAAAGATTCAACGATTCATTTGTTTTTTTTCTTTTATTTAGCCTACTACAGTAGGTCAAACTAGCAAATATAGGGCTTTACCTGACTCAGAAATGTGTCAGTCGAATCAGATTTGGCTGTTCAATGTGATATTCAACTATTCATTATTTTGTATTTGTATTTTTCTTCACTAGCCTAGGTTAAACTATCTGCCAATCATAAAATTCACTAGCATGAGTTTCAATTAGACTAGATGCAGTCTGGCTAGCGTACCGGTAGCGGAGCCGTAATAGTAGCCTACTGTAGGCCTTTTTGTGATATACACAAAGTGCCATGATAATTCAATTCATGCAGCAGTTCACTTTCGAATGAGAGTAGTAACTGTGCAATACATGGATCCAACTCTATATGGCCAAAGCAGTGACTAGCTGGCAGCGAGGATGACAGAGAGGTGCGTTAAAATATATTATATATTTGGTGGTTTACTCACCAGGGCTGACTTTAAGTGGAAGAAGGCGGCGCGTTTCTCTCTGTGCAAAGCTTTTTGTGCACTTTTTTTCTATGCAAAACACTATTAGTTCCATGTTATAGCTGTGTTTACAGTAACCTAGAAGCAGCAGTTTAAATGATTATAACTGTCTTTTGGACAGTGAGGCGCGTTAATTCCAGTTTCTTGTCTAAATTAATGGTTTCAAACTTGCATGCAGTGAGCAGTTAGTTCATGACGTTCTCCCCAGTTAGCTAAACTATAATTTTTATTTTGTCGAATACGTTAGGTCAATGGACTAGGCTACGGGTAGCCCAACAAGTCCTAATTTATTTATTAAATATTTGGTGTCTGATGACATCTTATTTATTATTTCTCATTGGAATTTTATCCCTGTGCTGTGCAGTTTTGTAAAGTTATATATGTGCTTGGTTATTGTAATGCACATGTGCTGGCAGCCCTACGAATTGGAGTTACAAGGAAGGAAGTAGAAGCAGTGTTAATTTCTTTGACAAAAAAGAGATGAAAATAGATCACTGATAATAAAAACCGACAACATTTAAGATGTATTTTCGTTAGTGGTATAATTTAAATGTAAAAACTCTGCATATGAGTTACGCTGTTTTACAAGTTTATAAATAGCCTAATCTGGATTCCTTACCTTAGTTGCCTGCCAGGCTAAAATGAATGAGTATGATTTGAAGGGACAAAATCACTTTCCAAATAGTGCTACCAGGCTGAATAAAGGGTTAGCTTGACTGTCGACTACACCTGCATGCAACTGGAGGCCATACCGGTATTAGACTTTTGCATTTGTTTAAAGAGAGAAAACATTTAGACTAAAAACATTTAAAATGAAAATTACCCAAATGTCATGTTTTCACACCTGAAAGTCCGGACCAGGATCCGGACCGGTTTGTTTTTGTTACTTTGTATACATTTGAGCCGAGTCGATCGAGTACGTTTGGTTTCACACTACATTTTTACAAGCGAACTTTGCCTAGCGTACCTATGCCTTATCGTTATCAACTGCATTTCCTTATACTTGACGATGGTCGTGCGTCTGACGTTGGCGTGTTGTTAAGTCTGCATTTAGACAGCCTTTTCAGAATAAAATTAAAAGATTAATTTAGTTGCAATTAGAATATTATTCACACAATTAGGCTACTTGGCACTTGTTTGAATTCGCAAAATTAATATCTTAGAGTGCAAAAATGTTGCCAAATGACGTCTGACTTTATTTGTTCGTCAAACAAAACTGATGAAGCACAAATGCGGCTGGAAAATAATGATTTAATAGGCTACACTGCGTACGGCGAAAACGGATTGCATAATGCTGTTGATTACGAGAACTGGTTTAGTTCAAAAATTCGCAATTGGTCCGAATCGAGGTCTGATCATGTTCTCACCACAAAAGAACCGCACTAGAGTTAGTTTTGGAAGCGTACCGAGACCACCTTTTCGAGCAAGTCTCGATACGCTTGTTTGGTACGCTTGGTGGGGTCCACTTTTAGTGTTCGAGTTAGATTGCTGCATTTACATCTGACTACATGAACCGCACCAAGGGGGAAAGCAAACTCTAGTGCAATTCAACCTAACTATATGTGGTAGGTGTGAAAACACGCTAAGACTGTCCACACATACACTGCTATTTTTATTATCGAATAGCCTTTTTCTGTGTGATTTGGCCTTTCATCCACATGTAAATGATGCATCCGATCACTAAAACGAAAGTTTAGCAAAACTCCTGCCAGGGTGAAGATATTTTTAAACTCCGTCCGCGGCGTTCACGTGTAGACAGGTAAAACAGGGTTTTGGGCTATTAACGTCAGCTTTTGTTTGATGTTCGCTGTTAACTGTAAGAGAGAATATAATTTAGCAGATGTTCCAACAGACAGAACTTCCACATTAGATTTTTGAAAGGAGGGGAGGCACTTTTCACAGACCAGAATTGTTGAAATGAAATGCATTATACTATAATAATCATGCTATAATTCTAAACTCTTTGGTTTACATGCGTGATGTTTAAGCAATGGAAGACATAGGCAAACTGCGTTTGTTTTAACCTTGCTAACAGGACTTCTTACATGTTTACATACAGTTACTATCCAACTATAATGACGAGCAGAGGTTCAGAGTGCACTATTGTGGTTACTGACAACATTTCAGAACCAGTAGTCAGGCTTCTGATTGGCCACACTTTAAAGGTTAGGATTATATCGCCGGCTGCTGGCTTGGCATGCTCTTGACCGGTTTACAGCGTATTTTTGCATTAATTTTTTTTTTTTTTTTTTCACGAATAAGAATTTTTTATTTATTTTTATTTAGCAGTGTATGTGTGGACATAAACAAAATAAATAATTGCTGCCAAAATTAACACTGAGCAGAAGAAAGGCACTTCTACCGGCTAAACAAAGATCAGATTTTTTTTACGCTTTGCAGTACATTTAATAATTATTATTTTTAGATTTGATAAATACAACACCTGCATCTATATTAGTATGTATTTAATACAAAATGCAACCCTTTTTTTGTGGGTCGCCCGTCAGACCCGATGCAAGACTCGACTGGTGGTTCACAATGAAGCTTTCAGACATTTAACAATAACTGGGAAGGGATAACCAATAGTGAAACATCTTGCAATGTCAGGTAAACAGGGTCAGAAAGCTCTCTCTTATCTTATCTTTGTTTCCAACAGCTGGATATTGTGGAGTTCATCCCCTCGCTGTTGTACTTTGGCTACACAACCCTCATGGTGCTCTCCTTCTGGCTGCTCACTGGTACCATTGGCTTCTACGCAGCATACATGTTCATCAGGAAAATCTACGCAGCCGTGAAGATCGACTGAGTAACTTACCTTTGCTGTTCATTTATTATTTTTTTGCCATATTCAAATTTCCATTTTTTACAAGCACTGACTTGAGTGAGTTGGGGTTCCCAGAGGGGGGGGGGGGCGGGCGCATGAAGCTAGAGCAGTTTTTTTCCCCCTCTCCCTAAATGACACTGAATCCCCCCCCCGTGTGTAAGTCACTGGTCTTGTACACACTTTTTTTTTTGTGTATATATACACTTTTTTGGAGTATGTACAATTTTTACAGAATTCCACCCCCAACTCACGGAGACTTAATAGTTCTGTGGAAAATGTTTCACTTCACAAAATGTCACTATTTGTCTTCACACATTCTTTTTCCTGTTTCTTCCTTTTTTTAAATTTGTAAGCATCAAAGACTTTACTGATTATAGGACGGTTGTTTGGTCCAACTGTGGTTATGTTGGAAAGTTTGTGTTTAGATTGTATGGAAATTATGCTTTGAAATACTATGTAACAAGAGAGTGGGTGTTAAAATAATCAGTCTTTTTTTCTTTTTCTTTCTTGTCACACTGCATTTTTGTATAACCTGGCGTAATGTTGTTACCCACACCTTAAAATATAACTTTCCCTGTCCAGAACGATGGTCTTTATTTCATGGTATACGATGCTGGACACCATTGAACATCAATGTGCAGATGTACATGAACCTTTTGCCCCCAACGGACAAACTAAAATACTAGGGGACCCCACTGACTTAAAGAGGCAATGCGTCTGCGGAGAGGATCCTGTGTCAAGAATGTTCAGGAGCTGTATTTGTTGTCTTTTGTCTAAAATGCTGTATGTCACAGAAGCTAATTCTTCCCAATGCAGATGACATGTAGAACAATTACGTTTTATGTTTGGGGGGGTTAGATGCTTCAATGCTTCATTTTCTCAAAATACCTTGTTAAATTCTAACAAGATACATTGTATATGTCTATGGAAAATGAATTAGATTTCAGACTCTACATGTGTTGGGTATCACAGTTTTTATTTTATATTTTCACCAACAGTATCATAAAGATCTTGAACGTATTATGAATTAACTACATGTTTGAAGAGTTTCCAAAAGCATTATACATGGCTGCTGAGTGAATATCTAAAGAAATAAAATTAAAACTATTAATTGGCATGCATCTTTTAAACTCAGATGCATATAAGATAAACTAACAATATCTAATAATAGGATGCTAAATAGGTTTTAACCTAACCTGGAATCAACAAATTACTAATCTAGGAGATTAGAAATTGTGCAGTGTTTTGTTTTTTTGTACAAGGTAAAAGGTCACTTGTGTTCTACCATAGAATGCTGTGTAGTAGTTGCACTTTAAATTGCTGCGCTGGAAAAGAATGAGATGTCACCTATGAAGAACTAGTTTTGTCTGTACCGTGATACCATGTTTTTTATTTTTCCATTTCCTTCTCTGGAGTCAGGCAATTGTATAACTATTCTCTAATGAATCAGTGGCACGTTGCAATTATCTTTGGAAATGATTGCAAAATTATGTAATTTATCACAGCTATATGGTATCGCTATTTGCAAAGCAACATTTTCTTGTTTGGTTAAACTTTAAATGGTGGTTTCTTAAAAATTATATTGCATATTCTTACCATGAAACAGATTTTTATTAAATGCTTAAAAACAATTGGTATGGTAGACACAATGTGGCTTTGTCAGTGCACCAGATTCTACATACACACACTTATCCAGAGGCTACCTTAAATGTTTGATTGATCTAAAAGACACAATTGCGATACCAAGGCACCTTAACTAGGATTATCAGTAAATCACTTCCAAGTTTAAGGAGTATGTCTTTTCCTTCGCTCGCTTCATACCTCCCACTTGCTTATTCATACTGTCCATTAAATTTATGTTGGAGCTCAGGAGTTGAGCTGATTTCTTGTTGCTGTCTTATGGACAGACACACTTGTGTATACAACTGGGGGGTTTTCTACAGAGGGACTCTGGCCCAAGTCATGCGCGTATAATGTATGAATGTAGGGTCTAAAATGTAAATATGAAAAAAGCTTTGTAATGTTGGATTTCGCTGTTTGTGGAGCTCTCTGTAACTAGATCCTTGTTCTCGTTTTAGCCAAAAGCATGATGCAAATGACTTTTTAACAAATACATTTTTTATTTTACAGAATGTTCAATTATAAAATGTTCTACAAAACAATTAAAAGTGCTGTCAAACTTGAAAATTGATTGAAATTTATGTTTTTTTGCTAAATGCCTGCATATGTGCCTATATTTCTCAGACCATTTCTATGCACGTTTTACAACTCTTAAACCATCTATACTTGAATTTCTCTCATTACAAAAAATACATATCATCTGAAAATTATTAAATTAGCATTCAGAATGCAGTCAGAATGCTCATTGGATTTAATCATTTTCAGGTGATATGTATTTTTGTAATGAGGGTGTAGCTAAAGTAAATAACACGTTATATCAAGGTGTGTTATTAGGCTTCTTAATTACATCGCCTTAAAATTGGTGGAAGAGATTTAACTGACGCTGAAAAGTTAAATTGTAAAATAGCTTTTAGACAGACGTAGTGCTCTTGAAATATCTAAACTATTGAAGCGTGACCATAGGACGATTGAATGTTTTGTTGCGATCTGTCAACTGCGTTATGTTACCTTATTTTGTCAAAAATATGAATGGTCAACGGAAAGAATACAATTATTTTTAGATCCCGTTTGTGACACGAAGTACACGTTTGACTATTTAAAAGAAAATGATTCGAGTCAAGATAGTCTACGTTTGTCGTGCATTTGTTGAAGTATAAGACTGAGATTACAGACTAAAGGTGTTTCAATGTCAAGGAAGGATCCTTGACGGCTGTATTTCAAGGATGCTACCGGTACATGTATTTTTACCATGTTTTTGCTATCAAACACAATACAAAGTGAATATGAGTCAAAAGGTGACCTTGACATGTTAACAGAGTATTTTTTCGTTCCCGTGTGGACATCATTTTTTTTTTGTTCAACCTGCTGGTGTGCAAGTAAAACATTTTTTTTAACGAATTAGAAAAACCCCCGTTTTAAAATTTAGCAGTGTGACGTAGTCTAAAACATGCATCCCCATTGCCACCAGGGGGCAGTGCTAGAGATCCTAAACCAGACCCATTTTAATCTCATTCATCCAATTAGATTGTGTATGACATATTTATAACTACCTAAAAAAATGAGTTGGTTGCACCAAACCACAGCTAGCTAGTTTAACCTAGTTAGCACAATATAGCACAATATCATTAGGTCCTGGGCGACCGCTTTGTGAAGTGGTGTGGGGAGAACCACCTGCAACTGAATGTCGCAAAGACAAAGGAGATGGTGGTGGACTTCAGGAGGAACAAGTCCCTGCCCTCTCCTGTCAGCATCGGTGGGACGGATGTGGACATAGTGGCTTCATACAAGTACCTGGGTGTCACACTGGATAATAGACTGGACTGGTCTGCCAACGCAGATGCCGTCTACAAGAAGGGCCTGAGCCGACTTTACTTCTTGAGGAGGCTCAGGTCCTTTCATGTGTGCAAAAAGATGATGCAGATGTTTTATCAGTCTGTTGTGGCGAGCACCATCTTCTTTGCTGTGGTGTCCTGGGGTACGGGCATCAAGGCAAAAGACGCCAACAGACTGAACAAACTTGTCAGGAAAGCAGAGTCTGTTGTTGGCTCTAAGCTTGTCACCCTGGAGGAGGTGGTGGAGGACATGGTGCTGGTAAAATTGCTTGTAATCATGGACAATATCTCCCACCCCCTCCACAAAACACTGGACATGCTAAAGAGCAGTTTCAGCAACAGACTCATTCTACCTCGCTGCTCTAAGGAGCGATACAGGAAATCATTCTTACCTACTGCACTAAGACTCTATAACTCATCTGCCTCTGTTGGAGCCAGGCCTATTACAGACCTGGACTAAATGCGTGTCACTTTTTGAACTATGTTCCTTGTATTTTATTCTACTGCATTATTTATTCTTTCTATTGCACTTTTATTGTATTTAATGTACCAGACTGCTATGATTACCTAATTTCCCTTCAGGGATAAATAAAGTTACCTATCTATCTATCATTAACTGTGACCAATTTTTTGCTCACCATTCATTCTACATAAGTAACCTATATATATATTAACATCTCAAACTGTTTTAAATCTATCTTTTAGTCAATTTTCTTTTACTTTTGAAAAGGAAAAGTTGTCCTCATGCCAAAATGTTCTGGTCTTGAAGTAAACCAACAACTCAATAACATTGTTTGGCATATATTTGCAAAATAATGATATATTTCCAAACATTTGAATGGGTATTGTGTGGTTTAATGTGTATTGCAGATCCTGTAATAATATGGTAATAAGCTAGCTCACTACTTGATTGGGACTTACTCTACACATCATTAATTAATTTAGACATGTAACATGTCTTAGGGGATCATTTTAAAAATCCATTAAAAAAATATAAAGTATATATAAATAAATTATGACACAGCTGGTTCATGTTTTTAATCATTTCAACATAAAACATGACAAGTCAAAGATACATTGTACTGTACAATAAGTCAATAGTTCTATTGTTGTGTTCATCATCTCTTTGGATCAACTGATATACAAATCTGTCTCTTACATTGCAGCAACTGATTTCATGTGAGATATGTAGAAAAAAGGTCTCCTTTTGTTTGTATTCTCTGAAGCCTATCATTTATAAAATTCTCCCTGTAGTTGATAAACTCCCTGTTATATAAAATAGTGTAAGTGAATGCAAATATTTTCCTTTTAACCTTTTTCCAGAGGTGGATGTAATAGTAAGTTGTAAAATAAAATGGGCTATGTAGCTAAAAGAAGATACACAAAGAGCTTGGAATGCAAGACTTACATTAAGCTAGAAATATATAAAACTACATGTAGATGATGTCTTCTTTAGACAGTACCCAGTTTCTCATTAAAAGAAAAGAGCATTATTAAAATCCAATGTGTGTGTGTGTGTTTCTCTCTAGGTTTAAAGTACTTATGATGGGTATTGCCTAGTTTAACATCTCAGCGCAAGCTGTTTGCACACCTCTCTTCGAAGTCTGTATTTGCCTCACTGCTCAACAGGCTAGTACCCAGGCAACAAACACATTAATAAATTCCCTTAAAAGGTTTGTTCACTGCACCTACTAGTAAAAGATAATGTGAGGATAAGTGCATCCCTAGCAGGTGCAGGCGAGGTATTGGAGCTACAGCCAAGTCAAGGAACAGCACAACCACATTAGCGTGAGTTACATTAAGGTTAACATAAAGGGCTGCGAAGGTTGATCGCGTATTCCTAAGTAATACTGATCTTGCCTTTTCACTGATTTGTATGAGACACAATCCAAATCTTTTTTCACAAATTGCACCCATGGAAGCCACAGTTAAGTGCTGTATTTTGTTGCCCATGATCATTGCGTCTCCCAATGTTAAGTTTTATGAAGCAGAAATTAGCTTCAAATGGGTTAGTTCAACAGGTTGTGGTCAAGTTGGTTTCAACACAATCCTGACAACATCTTGCTTTTTGCTAACACAAGCAAACCTATGTTGTTGAAGCTCTCTTACTTGGCTATATTTCATTACATACATTTGCAAAGAATTTGCTGGTTAACCTAGCAGAAAGAAATGGGATTGAGATCGGTATCATTTGTTGAAGGGTATTAGTGAATAGTCTATTAAAAATACTGTTATTCTTTTGGAGAAGAAAAATACACAAAGATTTGTAAATTCTACACATCAATCTAATGGCACATATACAGAATCAATACAAAATTAAAAACATATGAACATATATGCTGAACATTTAAAAGAAAAAAATACTTTTTAAAAAAGGTTAAAAGTGCTAGAATTCAGATGAGCTCACAGAAACCCAGGGAGGACAAACTCAATGCCAATAGCCTTTTCTTTCTACGCTTTAATAATCTGTTTTTGTTTAAGTAATTAAAACACTTAAATAAATGCTCAATTTGATTGCAATACCACTGTAATAGGCTTCAGCCAAAAATATATTTGTGTTAATAAATGTTTCCCAATTAAACATTTATACTATTAGATACTTTTCAAATTTAAAATGTAAAAGTATTTCAGGTAAAGACATAAAAAAGATGCTGATGGGGGGATCATAGCTTAAGGTTCATAACTAAAAATATAGATATGAAAACAGAATTGATACAATCAGTGAATCCAGAAATTATACAAAGGCTGTAAAATGTTAATCAAAGGGGTAGAATATCCCAGTGTATCTGATAATACTTCTCAAAAGCAATTGTGCACAAATATTGTTTCTTCTCCCCAGGTTTTGGTAAGAAAATAAATCAATAAAATAAAAATGAGGTGATGTGTTGTGTTGTTTCAAGGTCCTGTTTTATACAAACAGAAAATAATATTTCATACAACAAATAAAACAGAAATATAACAACAAGCAATAACCCACTCCAATCATGATGCATCCCCCATACTTTGAATATCAAAGTCCAGGTGGGTGACTGGCTTGTTCTGGATATCACTTCATTTTTAGACCCTTAAGAAGCAGCCAAGAAAGAGAAGGGGGCAACAAACAGTTTATCGGTGCGGTCATTTGTGCATGTTTTCAATTTGTTGTACTGTACATTTAGCAAAAAAGTTGAAATATTTCTAGTGGTCTACAGTTGTCTATCACCAACCGTAACTAAAAGCAGCAATTAGATATATTTCTTTCTTCTTAATTTTGTTGTAGATTTAATTGGTGGGGACGGGGATTGGCTGTGGCTTGATGTTTGACAAAAATGTGTCCTTTTAATATTCATGTTAATTAACACATTTATTTAAAAGCTTACACATTGAGTTCAGCCTTTACTATAGTACTTCCAAATCCTGATAGGTGAACATAAACTATGAATACCATTATACCAATAACTTTGGCCACGCGACAGACAAAAAAAAGTAGAAAAAAATCTATATTGTGTTTTGTTGTTTTTAGACATGTATGAGTACCTAGGTTAAATTGATAACTTGATAACAATGTACAAATGTTAATTATTCTACTGGGTTGAGGTTTGGGAATACTGTAGTGAAGATTCTTAGGTCAACCACATCAACAATCCTATGATATAAACTTATGTTTATATGTTTTTCTATCTAGTTTAATTCCTATCAGATTATGACTCTGCTAACAGCCTATACTGTATTTATATCCAGTCCCCAAATCTACTCTACTAATTTAAGTAAAGGTAAGGATTTGATTTGACAGAAATAGTTGAAGGGAAAAAGATAATACTTCACTTGTTTGATCATTAAAATGCAAGATACACACAAATGTAAACCTGCCAGACATCAAAATGTCCTGACTTAGTTGTAATACAATAATACACCTTACTGAGATAAAAGCAATTATAATATTAATTTTCGTTTAGATATTTATTTCGTACACTGCAATAACATTCTTAAAATGTTTCCTTAACTGTCATTGTAATTCTATTGTTGTTGCCATTCACATATGTCAGGGTTTAGCATTACCATGATATACTATGTACTGTGTGTGTGTGTATATATATATATATACATAATGTAACTGCCTAAGAGATATAATATTATGTCTAAAAATATGTTGGATATGTTTAGCAGCCATGAAACGGATGCAACATATAATTGCCTTGGGGACTAAAAAGAATATAGTTGGAAAGGAGACAGTTAAAGGAAGGAACGTCCTTGCAAATCAACTAGTCAGGATTTAGGTTTTAGAGGAACTGAAAGCGGTAGGCCATGATTATATTTGCAGCTCTACACATTGAAAAAAGCCTCTAGAAGTTCACAAGGAAGGAGACACAAAGTTTGTCAAGATTCCTAAAGGTGAAGTGCCTTCTGCTAAAAACAAAGTGCTTCTCTTGAGGAACTGTGAAAGCCAGCAGACAATACATCATTTTCAAACACTTTCACATTTCTCAGTCTTTACTCGCTCTTAAACATGTATGGCCATGTGTGTTTGGCAGCAAACTGGAAAGCCCTGATTTTCTTTACAGGGTCCTAGTGGGCCCTTAATTTAATTGTATTAACGTGTTCAATAAAATGGAATCTAGCATATTTACTATAATACAATTGATTTGAAAAGCACTGTTATACAGGGTTGCGTAGGTTTTGTGATACCAACCCTGCCAACTAGGGGAGAGGGGTTAAAATTCAAACTTTGACACAATGCCTCTATTATTCTTTCTCTAATCTCTTTCCTCTCAATGATCATCATGACAGCTGACTTTTTTTTCTTTTTCTTTTTTAGAGTGGGGTGGCACAAAACAAGAAAAGAGATACATTATAGAATGTTCTCACATATATGCAATAACAACAAACAAAAAATAAAGAAAAAAATAAGAAGAAAACTAAATATCCACTTCAAACTATTTTTTCTGGGTCACAACAAGACAGACAATCCTCACTAAATTTGTCTTTGATTTTTTTTCTTTTTACATTATTACTTTTGAAAGTAAGTAGCATCACGCCTTAGGCCTACTGATGCTGACCTCTAAACTAATGAAAAAAGGATAGGGGGATAGAGGGATGGAAATGGAAAAAAAGATGGCTAATATATCATAACTAAAGAATAGAAAAAAAAACAAAAATAAAAGCTGCTTCTTTTCTCACCTTTGTCTTTTTGTTCAGTAAAAGGGGGTTTGCTTTCACTAAGGCTCAGTCAAAAGCTTTTGTGTGCTTTCATTTAAGGCTTCTAAGTGTTCAATTGTTTATTTCATTATTTTATTTCTTCTATATCTTCACTCTTTTGATCAAGCCCTGGAAGCCTGTGGCTAGCCTAGCTAGCCTAGCTTGGCTAGCCTAGCTAGTTATGCTAGTTATGCTTTATTAGCTAACAGGCTGGGCCGGGCTAAGGCCAGTGGCCGTCTCTCACTGGAAGGCCTGGTGGAAGCGAGGCAGTGTGGTGGTGCTAAGGCTTGAGCTGAACACTGGTGGCAGGGGGTGGAGTGGTCCGAGGCCTAGGCCCCCACTGGAGCTGTGCTGCTCCTGAGGTTGCGGTTGCAAGGAGGCACGAGGTGCTGCCGCGGCCACGACGGCGTGCGGCTCGGTGGCGTGGAGGGAGGAGGAGGTGGATGAGGTGTAGCCCATCACCAAGCCTCCCGTGCTCATGGGGGCGCTGTAGGGCGGCAGGTTGATGGGCAGGAAGCTGAGCAGGTGGGAGAAGTCCATGTTAGCAGCGCACAGAGACTCGGCAATCACTGCAGGGCTCTTGGACAGCAGGGCGTCCCCACACAGCTCGTCCGCCAGGCCAGAGCTGGGATCCAGGCCGTCCTTGGGTGGCGAGGAGCCAACATGAGACTCGGCCGGGGGCAGTGGGCCGCCGGGCAGGCCGCTCTGCAGGTCCATGAGGAAGCTCTCCATCTCCACCTTCAAGGGCTTGTCCAGCAGGTACGAGGTAGAGGCCAGCTGGTACTTGGGCGCTGGCTGGGGCTGGGGGGGCGGCAGCGGGGGGGAGTGGTGGTGGTGGTGATGGTGGTGGTGGTGGTGGTGATGGTGTGGGTGGGGGTGCAGGGAACCAGGGGCCTCCATGTGGCAGCCCATAGGCATCAGGGAGGGGTGAGGGTGGGCCACACCTGAGTTGGACATGGCCTGGAGGTGGGGGTTGTACATGCCCATGGGGAAGGGGGTCCCGCTGGGAAAGGGCTTGCCCATCAGGGGGTCCTTACTGGGGGCCATGCTGCACATCATGGGACTCAATTCCTCTTTGACGGAGCAGGGGGGAGGGCCCAGTAGACCCAGCATGTCAGGCGGCTCCGTCTTGATCTTCAGCAACTCCTGTGAGTGGCTCTTCTTCACGTGCCGTGTCAGGTGGTCCTTCCTGCCAAAGCGCTGGGCGCAGTACTGGCACAGGAAGTCCTTGCGGCCCGTGTGGACCACCATGTGCCGCCGCACGTCCTTGCGGGTGTAGAAGCGGCGGTCGCAGTGGTCGCACGGGTGCTTTTTCTCCTTGGCGCCGCCCGACGACTTTCCCGAGTGGCTCTTGAGATGCTCCAGGAGGACGGGGGTGCTCTCGTAGCTCTGCATGCACACCTTGCACGTGAGGTCCCCTGCCGTGGCCGAGTGCATGGCCACATGGCGCTTGTAGCCCAGCTTGGTGTTGTAGTGCTTGCCACACTCGTCGCACTTGAAAGCCTCCTTGTTGGGGTCATGGGTCTGCAGGTGGTTCTTTAGGTGGTCTTTGCGATGGAACATTTTCTCACAGAAGGAGCACTGGTGGGTCTTCTGTGGAGAGTGTGTGGCCATATGCCTGCAAATGATGCCATGAAGCAGACAGACACAGACATTTTATAATTTCAAATGTGCGTCTACAATTTTGGTAATTTCAGAAACAAAAACAACATTAATATAGTGGATTTGAAACCAAACAGATAGCATGGGCAGATTGCCCATGCTATCTGTTTGGTTTCAAATGGCGTATGTACCCCTAAAACATTTACTGTAAAATAAAAATAAAAATGTATAATAAACATAATAATAATAAATATAAAGATAAGATGTGGTGATCTAAAAGAGTATCACATTTTTGGTTCAAATACAGCAAAATACAATAAAGTTTAAAGAATTACATAAATAAATACTTAAGTATACATAATTACTTAAGTCACTAATTGTCATCATTATTTTTGTGCCATATTTATTTTCTGTCATGCATTGTAGTGCCTTCTAGCACCCTTAGTGGTACGGTACATGTACGCCGATTTGACACACATTGCTCAGGGGGACCAACCACTGCTGTTGGATGCTAATGTTGCAGTATTTGTTTACACAAACAAATATAAAGAACTGATGAATGGCCAATAGGTCAGTACGTCATCACTCTATTACCTTCATCAATCAATCAGTAAATGCCACATGCCAAGCCAACTGCTGTGTCCCAATTCTATGTGTATGCCCCATGTAATATCTACTGCATATGCTATTAATACTAAACATCTATATTATTAGTGTCGTGAAGGCAAGAACTTGTGTCCTACAGCCAGACTACTGCGATCCCAGCAGAAGGGATCCTGTGCAATCCCATGAAGAAAAAGCTTCTGTCTTCAGAGATACAAAAAGTATAACTTTCATGCCATGTCATGCGTCACATCGGAAAGCATTGTGGGGAAGATTCAGTTATGTGGTAGACATGGATTCACACTCAAACGTTATGGTTTTCTAGACTGGCAATATCATTTGCATCCTACACTAGGCAACTACAACAGAGTATACTCAAATTGCACCCTACCATACAGTATGTATGCAATGTAGTAAAAGAGAATTTGGACACAGCAATTGCGTCGTTTCAGTGGCAGTCACAACTTAGTACCTGAAAAGTTTGTATTTGGAGCTGAAGGCCTTGGGACAGTGTGGCTGGGAGCAGTTGAAGGGTTTCTCTCCCGTGTGTGTGACAGCGTGGAGGCGGAGCTTATCCTGGGAGGCGAACAGGACCCCGCACACCAAACACTCGCTAGCCCTCTCTACCCCCTCCTGCTCTCCAACCCTCTCCCGTCCTCTCTCTCGCTCCCTCTCTCTCTGCACCCGCGGCAGCTGGGTGGCGCTCCCGAGCAGCTTGGCGGCGTGCCGACTGTCCTCTTCCTCCGGCGGCGTCAGTGCGGTAATATGGTGTGAGGCATGGGCGGCAGCAGCTGCCATGGCAGCCCTAGAGTGCCGCTGCCATGAAATGTCAGCCGTGGTAGCCCTGCCTTCCAGGCTCAAAGTGTCAAGCGAGTGGGTCTTTGAGACGCAGGCAGGCCGCCTACAGGCACCAGTGAGTGACCTCACAGCAGTAGCAGCTGTCCCAATGGAAGGAAGCCTATAGGTAATGCAGGGGCCCAAATCTGTGATAAAGTGGTAGGCACAGTGGATTTAGAAAAATAGGCTTTTTTCACAGTATTACACTGTGTTGCTTTAAAGCGCTGCCATCATGAGAAAATCTAAACAATTTAGTCATTTTTATTCATGACCCTAGGTTTTGTGATTCTAGTTTTCAAAAATGGTTGGCGATACACCTTAAGACAAGGTTTTCTGGAAGCCTCGTCAATCACAAGGAACTGCATACCTCTGTCTTAGTCTCCTCAGGTGTGCCTCCTCACCCAGTCCCAACAGCTATGGCTCGGGGGGAGTGGGATATACTGCTCTGCATTTTTGTCGTCCTGGAAACAGATACATTGGCAAAAATGTGAATCCAGATCTCCCTGATAAAGCATCACACAGTAAACAAAAAAATACAATTATAGCCAATATTTGCTACAATTGTGAATGCAATTCACATTTTCTGAAAGAAAAAAGCCCCTAAAATCGAATATGAATTGGAACCACTAGGGGGAGCTACATAACAGCAGCTTGGAATATTGGTATATTGGCATTTAAAACGGTTTTGGATTAACAGCCTCACAATGCTAAGCCAAGTTTATGTACAAGACATAAAAATATGCATATATATTTAGGATATGTCATCTAAAGCACACTCTCTGCCAGAGGATACACTATATAGAGTATATTCATCACCCAGGCAGTGTGCGCCATGACGTGGAGCAGGGACAAGCAAGCACGCATCTCACCGTGTGTGTGTATTATGCATGTACTACAGGTGTGACTAATAATCCTTTCATTATGAGCTTGGTTATGTACGGCATCTCCCACGGTAAGCTTGTACACAAAGCAGGCTTTGTGTGAGCGTGTGTGCACATGTATGTATGTATATGTAATGAAGCTCCATAAGACTCATGTACTGCGAGAGAAACAGAAAAAGTGAGAAACACACACAGCCTCCCAGGGTGGAGAACATTTCTGCTCATGCAGAAATGTCCTAAAGCCTGTGTTACCTGTTGTAAGAAATGTAGATGATTCTGGAAAACAACAGAGCATTAAACCTACAGATACAGTAGTGTGTTTCTTTGTATAGGTCGTGAAGTTACACTAGGCTTGTGTTTAGATATGATAATCACTGTCTCTCTTTTGTTATTCATCAGCCCTTGATTATCCCCCCGTGACCTTGACCTCTCCTAGCTAACATACCGGTCAATTCCAAGGTCTTGACAATTTAGCCAATCTCTAGTCACGTGATTGTGTTGAGAGCACTAGACACTAAATACACACACACACACACACGACCAACGTATACACCTTGATATGCATATCCACCAGTTCACTCATTCTTTCACTAGAATAGATCATTAAGCAACAAACTTGGTGAGACGTTTAATGAAATATTCATAAAGTTGTTCATATGAACCAGCAGTGATTGGTCCACGAGATACATAAAGACCATCCAGAAATGATTGGCAAAACAAGGAGCAAAACGAGCACACACTTAGTGCCTCCATTTATATCAAAGATATCACATACTTATTAGGTTAAACATTATAGTTGTGTGGGTTCGTATGGTTGCTTTTTACTAATATGTTACCTTGTGCATTATAAGCATGTTGAGAATTTGGCTAAATCTAGGCTACACAAGTGAGTTTGTGTGTGAATATGTGTACACATATTCACACTCATATTTCTAAATCTCATTCATACACAACCAAGACTGAACAACAACCCCACAAGTCAAGTCAGTATCAAAAAATACAAAAACATGTAAGTGGTACATCAATATTGAATGCACACATGAACAAATTAATTTACAAAGCGCACCTGTGCCAATAAAACACAACACACAACACACACCTCTGTACACGCATAGTACTGACTGTTAACATGTTCCAGTGTGTATGTGTTCATGGCGGTGGCTAAGACATGTTGACGGCAGTAATAGGGTGTGCCGCCATCACCCAGCGGGGTGGGTGCGGGGGGCTGACACCCATCCCATTGACATGCATCGGGGAGCCACCTCTATTGTAATGACCTACCCGCGTCGCACATTCCTGGGCTGAACCATGCCTCTTCCACACTAAAACACATACTAGACACACTACAGCTGCACTGTAAAATAAACATGGTATTGGTGGCATTAAGAGCATCAAGAGCAATTTGAGACCTTTTTCATTTCATACGCTAGTTCAATATGTATCTCTTGCGTAAAAATGGGAACATAATAACCATAATAAACCTGCCAATTTTGACCTGGGCTTGTAGGGCTTCTCGAATATACTTTGAGGAACCACACTTAAAGTTTACTTATTAAAAATGGCTGAAATGTCAAGCCCACTGTTTATTTTTTAATTAAGTTTGATCTATCAACATTAGCCTCTAGCTAACTCCAAGCTAATGGCATCCATGTTACAATGTCTGCATGAGTTAGTTGCCTTCCATATGCCATTTGTTCAAACTGTCTCGTAACAAGAATCATTAGTAATAGTTTATTAACCTGTTATGAGATTTGAGATTATGAGATAACTTATTGATTATTATAAAAAATGTTGAGTGTCATATTTACCACATACACACACACATAAATACATACATACATACTGGATGAATGCATAACCTTTAGCAAGTGATTCTATGTATTGCCTTAATAAAGGCCATTGAAAACATCACATAACATAATAATCTAATGTGATATTGTATAGTTGCTTTAGTCAGTCAACAAGACTATTAAAACTATTGTTAAGACTATTGTTTCTGGAATTACCCTTATGGCTGAAACCAAACATGTTGTTTTGATTGGTTGATTTGTTTGTGTGAAGCAGCATTCCCGTCCCACATTATTAGTCAACTTTCATCAAACCTACTATTAAAATAAATCTTCTCATTTTTTGAGTTTCTGTCACTACTGTTGCAAACCTTTACCACCTTCTACTCAGTACAACTAATGGAAATGTAAAATAAAAAATGTCCACCTAAATGGCTTGTGTCCGTGTGAGCTAATGTATGCAGTACATTCATGGAACACCCTCTTACTTCTCCTGTTCTAAAAATGGCGAGCGTTGAATTGAACCACTTTCTAACCGCCCGGGTGTCTTTGGTTTCTGTCCTGGATAAAAGAGCTTCCACATTCCTTTCCTGAGGGGTCAGAGGTCATCCTCTGCATTGCCTGCCTGCTCGCCTGCCAGAGCTCCTGCATGCTGAGTGACTGGTATTAACTCCTTCATTGCCTTCCACCGCAGTGTGTGGGCTATTGCTGCTCAAACAAAATTTTTGCTGCATAAATGCATAAGCACTATTGTAAAATAAACACTATTGTGAATACATTGCAAAAAAAAGTATTAAAAAAATAAAACCATACTGTATGCAACAATATAACAAGAATCAAGACATTTTTTTAAATATTACCACTATATCAAAACCTTGGCATGGTGGTAAACTAGAGTATATTCTGATAAACAAGGCAGCTAGACAATAAGGCTGTGGTCTACAGCATAGACCTGGGGCTAAGGAACCTGCTTTGCTAATGTACAAACATACTAAATATAGAAAGTGAGTTCACTGCTCCGGGCTTAGGTGACAACAGCCGCACTCATCAGGGGAAATAGTGGAAGGGGGTTGCATACACACGATGTACACATGCCAAACGTAGTGACAAAAACACATTTAAGCTGTTATGATATGTTCAGGTTTTACCAGACAGGCAAAGAGTCAAGGAACTGACGTTGCCCTGAGGGACAGAACAGAGTTTATATAGCCTACAAAAACAATTTTCTCTGTGTTAGAACGTCCACTGTTGATGTCTAATGCCCAGTTGTACACAAGCATGTGTGGGTGGTGGGTAGTAGAGAACAGTGGAAGCCTACGGAGTAATGGCCAACACATGCCAGGTGAGTTTCAACCCAGACACAAACTGTTAAGTGTCCCTTTAAAGTGTATATTTCCAATATACTGTGCCTGTTATCCCAGTATGAGAGACCATTTGGATTATTGGGTTACTTTTCATTCTTTGACTAATGTTTCATCTTATTTTCCCACCACTACATTTATAAATACTGTATGTGAATCAAGCAATAGACAGAGGATTTCGGAGAGGGTTCCTGTGGGCAAGCAGTAATAGGAATAGTCTGACTGAGAAAGAGCATTGTGAAGAAATAATAGGGCTCAAGAAGGGAAACGGAACAGAGAGAAAACAGGAATCACTCGCAGCAATGGAGCCAAGGGTCTTTGCACTGGTCAAGTGACTCCAGAAAGAGAGGAGGGAGCTTCACAGGTCATGGTTAACTAACCACACTGACACAGACTGACAGCAAGGGAAGATAAAGGCAGGAGACTTATAGGGTTAATGCTCCTCAATTCAGTCCTTAGAATGGAGATTTTTACAGACAAAATCCAAAATGTGAAATCTCTCGCTAAAGCAATTATCTCAAATGTTGAGGCAGTAATAATTCTGCCTACTCCCTCTAAACTAATGGAACATTCATAGGCATGTACTGTACATTTGTACATCAAGTGCACAACGCGCGTACACTACTGTACACTGGCAGGAGTTCACAAACATGAAAAAGATAAAAAAATTATATGTGAAATGGTGCAAGCACGTCTAGATTGTTATAAGGAATGGGAGATAACACTTGGATTTGTTTATCATATGTTATGCCCAAAGCACACCCCTGAATAATGAAGAGAGTTAAATATTACAGTTTTGACTACTTTAACTCCATTAAAACAGCAAAACTGGATTTGGACACACCCTAAATGCAGTTTGCGCCTTGCGCTTTAGACTGTGTGCTAATAGGGCCTTAAGTGGCATTGCTTGAGGGTCAACATGAGGAATAGTCTGATATCTATAATAATTCATGTGGGCTTTTACCACTGGCACATTTGGGCGCACTGAATAGAGCCGTGCTGATTTGCTTTACCATCGTACCGAGCCATACACGAGATGGGCCTGCTCTGGAGCGGGGCCAAAGAGAGCTGGCCCGCCTCCAAATCCAAATGAGCCGCTGTGACGTTATGGGCTTCAACATTATTTCATTAATGCAATCTTAGCGGGGCAATAGGGCTGCAGCTATTTATTATTTTAGTAATCAGATAATCTACCAATCATTTCAACGATTCATCGATTAATCTAATGATATATTTTGCTATATTAAAGAATAATAGCACATATACAAAATAGAAAATAAGATATGTCATCATATAAAAAACAACAAATTGGTTTCTTTTAGAAAAATCTAAATTTGTATTGCCTAAAGTGTATACATTATATATGTCAAAACTAAACAAACCATTTTAGTGCAAATAGGACTGTTGGGAGATTCAGGTACAAACAGAGTCCTTGCCATCAAAACTGAACATAATATAGCCATATCTGCTGCATTGGATTGGTGCATTTTATGCTCCAATTGATTATTACACCATATTATATTTTTGCATTCTATGATATTTTGTGCATTGCTGTGGGGTGTGTGTGTGTATGAGAGACTATCATGCACTGTAAATAATAATATGAATGGCTTAGGTTTCACAAATTAAATTTTCTGTGGTTAATTTCTTTATCAAAATATAAAACTTCAATAAAGAGACTATTGCTTTAATCACTGGACTGGCCTATGTCTATGTGGGCCTTTATTTAATTCCTACATTGATTATTTAAGCCAGTATGCATATTATCAATATTTTAGAATAATATGTAGGCCCATCTATTTAGTTATTTACTCTATAGTATAGACAGTTAGCGAGCAATCGTTAATTCTGTCGGCACTGCTATTAACTGTGGGGCAGATTTTAAACAGAGATAATGTGCCTTTCAGATATGGGTCTATTTGACATAGCTGAATGAAAAGGAACAATTATATTTAATACAAAAGGAAACATCTAGGCGCAAGGAGTAGACCTATTTGTTTGTCTTCATTTGGCAAACCATGTGAGCTATCAGCTCCACAGAAGAAAATTCACTTGGATTAAAATTCGTTTACGATCGGTGGAGAGTCCATCGTCCACCGTTCCATTAAGTGTTCTTCGAATGTCTTTCCTAGCTTCGGAAGGAAGGCACTTGGAAGAATCCGTCCTACCAAGGAAGCATCCTTGACATTGAGAAACACCCAATATTAAGCCTAGGCTATTTTCAGCGTTTTTCTTAATATGCTAACACAGTAGTCAGGTCTTCTGTGGAACTTGGATGCTTCTAATTCATGGGATCACAGCGCCAGTCACAGGCATACCAGAACCGCTACTGACACCTACTGGCAGATAAAAATAGTCTTCATAAATTAAAAGTAGATACTTACAGAAAACAAAAAAACAAACAGAAAACACAGTTATCTCATTATAAGAGGAGATGTCATAGACTGGCAAAAGCATTTTTAAGAAATGTGCAAGTTTTTCTTAGGCTTCTATATTGTTCATATCGATATAGGAATTATATTGTATTGACCTAAATGAAGAAATATATTATAATATAAATGTTGGCCTTGTCCTCAAGCCCTACCTTCTACTAACAATTGTACATGCACCACAATAACATAGTGAATAGCTTCAGAATATCTATCAAAACCACCAGTGATTCATAAAACCAATGTCTCTGATTAATGACCATTGCATTTCACAAGTAGTGTGTAACGAGTAGCAAAAAAATTGTTATATTAGGAATGTATTGCTGTCCTCAGAAGAGTAATGTGCATTGAACATCCTGGCTAGAGAAATTCAACTTCGAGAAGAATCTTAAATAAAATAGTAAGCAAATTATAGCACATTAACAGTTATCAATGCTGATTGCTTGCACCACTAGAGTAACATATTTTGGTGGATGCTGATGATGAGGCTTGTCATCATTGGAGGCGATCTCAATGTGGAGAGATTTCAAGATGAAATTCTGCGACCAGTGGCAATCCCATATCTCTACAGTGTGGGAGCAATCTCTATCCTCCAAGATGTCAATGCTCACCCCCACAGAGAGAGCTTTATCAGAGACTACCTCCAGAATCTGGGTGTGGAGAGGATGGAATGGCAACACCATTGAAAACTCATGGGATCATCTTGGGCGTGCTGCTCATGCTAGACACAATCACGTTGGCTGACTTGTGACAAATGCTGTTTGAAGAATGGGATGCCATCCCACAGCAGTGTGTGACCAGGCTGGTGACCAGCATGAGGAGGAGGTGCCAGGCTGTGTATGGTTCTTCCACATGCTACTGATGCTCCTGTTTGTTAAATGAATACTTTGTTAAAGTACCAAAGTGTCTGGTTTATTCAGACATCAATAAGCCCATCCACCAAACACCAAACAAGAGTCAACAGCAAAGAAAAGCAGTTTGGCATTGTCAGAGAAGATTTTTCATGGGCACAACACACATACTCAGCTGTGCTGATCATCCCACAAATTAGTGTTCATTACACACGTGGCACCTTTTTAAAGGGAAATAATAAGGCTTTCTAACGGTATAAGATGTATTATACAACAGTTAGTTCTGACCAAGTAGTGGTGCGGCATAGCTAAGAATTTCATAACAATTGTGCATTTTTTGATAAAAGCATATAATTTGGTACACTTGTAAAGACCGACATTCCAACAAAATTTGGATATTGAGCCATCGCAAATTTTTTATATATCGCCCATGGCAACCGTTTTTTTAAAAATGGCAGCCAGTTTTAGATTAAATTTCTTTTCAGTGATAGAGAAAATATGATATTGCGAGCAGAAATAGTTTAATTTTTTTACTATACATAGTTTTTGGAAATTAAACATTTGGATAATACATATAATTCATTAAGAATTCAAAATGGCCGCCATTTTTCAAGATGGCCGCCATGACGTAGGGAAATTATAATAATGTTGCATAGACTAGTCTGATATGTATGATCTTGGTGTCAAATCATACATTTTGTATTATGTCGAATTCGATTTTAGAGCTTTATAAATGATCAGAAGCTTCCTCTATCTCACAACTCAATGTTCAAAAAGTTATCATAGTTGCCCAAACCTAGGGTCTATCGCAAAAGTCTGTTCAGCACTCCTTCACAACAACCATAGTACATTCAGTCTGTAGATTGAATGATTACTTCAGTCATTTAATGTTTTATGAGATCCCTAGAGACATGTAAATAATGTAAGTATTAGTATAAAATTATTAATATTAGAATGAAATGTGCTATTTTTAGTATATTTCTTTGTGGACTTAGTTTAGACTTTTATGTTGATCTAAATACTGTACCTTAACAATATGTATGGTGGGAAAAACAAAAGTCTGTAGCAGATTATTTAACTTTTTCAGACAATTTTTCTTGTAATACCAGGCTATGGAGCAATCAAGCACCTTTGCCAATGACATTTTGTAGATATTAGGGTTAGGTACTAACTAAAGTTATGTCAGTACTATGAATACTGATTTACAAGCAATGAATTAGTGCCACATTTCTGGTATCCCTGAGAATACCTGGGTCAGAGAAGAGAATAACACTACAAGTGTCCACCCTGCAGCTTGTTCAGTTTTCAACACAGTCAAGGCAATGGTTTATTATTTAATTTGTAATTAGTATTTTTTGAAAATGTCTATATTACACCAATATTGTTCTGGAAAATTATTTTTATAAAACTTTATTTTCTAAAGATGAATAAGAACAAATTCAGTGTAAATGTGGCTATCTACAGTATATGCCTGGTATACAGGCATATATGTAGGTACCGAATTCCAGGTATCGTATCGGTTCTTATGTGAATGGTACCAAGCACTAGCAGCTAGTAACATACTTAAACTATCAGAGTATCAGAGTCGTTCTGGGAATGGATGGGAATTAATTGGGAATTAAATATGAGAATGGGAACCTCCAGCCCCATCAATTCCTGAACCTAAGGGTTCACTCTGAAGCACTGATACATAACATACCAAGTTGGTAGAAAGCTGCCAGGTTGTCACATCCATGGGTTGCTCCCGACTGGATGCACAGCCTCCATTAAAGTTGTTTTTTAGTTTGTCCCCACATCTCATTTTGAAAAGTAAATACTTTTGAATTTACTTTTTGTCCCAGTCTCTTCTCTGGCTCTAGTTCATGTTTCCACATCTTGGTAACAGCAAGATTCAGACTAAATAATGGACAAAGGGAATTACTCTGACAAGTACAAAGGGAATTCAGCTTGGTTTTGTTTGTAGTGTACTGCTAGAGTTAATGCCTCACTCTAGCAGTTGAGTTTCTGGAACACTGCAGCCTTGTTGACATCATTTCAGCATAGTCTGGCCAGATATTAGGAGGATGATATTAAATGATGAACTGGCCTCGTGGAGGATCAAAACAATGTGGATTAACTCATTATACTTGTGATTCGAGTGGACAGTAGAATGCAAGAGCATCAATGCCTACTTAGTACAGGCACAGGAGGGGAACAAGTGG
>JAODUH010000022.1:366770-383005 GCA_027564835.1 Typhlichthys subterraneus | reverse complement strand
AAAGTCCCCCGCCTAAAACACCAGGTTTGCTTTTTGGACTGCATGTGTCTACGTCAGCTCATACACTCTAGCCAATATAATTACTCTAAACGTGCAAATGCTCACTGCCTAGCAACAAATCCTTAACAGCATACACCGTGTCCTGGGTGCCACAGCAACAGAACGTCTATCGTGTTGCATCGGACGCTCTCTGTCCAGACTGAATCCGTCTGTTACAACATGTAAACAAACCACGTAGCCTACCTATTACTGTTAGTTACAGAACAGAGAAAATTATGATATATTTCAATTTTAGGGTGTTTATATTGTGTAATTATGTTTTTTTGAGTTGGCATGCACATTGTTTTAGTATATAAGATATGAACTATAACCACTGGCAAGGACCTTTAATCGCATATCTTAATATTTGCCTTTTGCTCCATTTTCTAGGACCAGAAGTCAAGGCAATGACATTTCAGTACTGCACTGATATATTGACCGTATATTGTGATTTTGAAATTGTGATTTCCCTCTGCATTTAAGGGGCTATATATGTAAGGTAAAATTTGTGTCAAACTATGTGTGGGGTAGACCATAAATGCAAAAAAAAACAGCCAATGCAAAGTTAATCCTGCAGAGAATGTTTACATTATAGGCAACATTCAGGCAACTTAGTTTGTGTATCTAGTATACTCTCAGCTCAAATTAAGGTTGTCACTTACTATCATTAAATATTGTAGGTCTATATACCCATGGCATTATGAAGTCCTTATTGACAGTTTCTGGTATAGACCAAATCAGAGCCTTCTGTCTACAAATGTATTGTCTCTTGGGATGGTTTTGACACTGACAGCTGAGAACAATAGTTTTGCCCAAATGGAGATTGTCCATGTCAGACATGTTCTCACCTAGGAGTGGCGCCTGAGTAGAACGTGCATGAAGGCTCAATTATTAAGGTTATTTTTGCATTGATATCAATAATAAAGTATTTATACACATCAGCAACCTCTGACGTTTGTACTCTTCTGGTTTTGCGAACTGCGCTGTGTGAATTCTCTGCAGCAACAGTTAGCAAGAGTAACTAAGGGAGCAGAGCTATCAGTGTGATTAATCTGCATTCATTGTTTTTATCACATTATTATTTATATAATTACTTAATGGAAATGAACGTGTTGTTTTGACAGCCCTAATCATTACAGCTAGAACACCACAAAATATCACTTTGATTGACATAACAGCAGAAAATGTGAATTTAAACATATCTTAAAATAGGCATTGTGCTCAAGTGCACACACAGATAGTCATGGTGGCACTGATTCAAACAGGCTCCATTGTGATCCAGGCCAAACTGGCCATGCAGTGCCTAGACCAACATACCTTTGTTCCCCTTAGCCAACCAGTGGCTCTCTGATTCAGACAGGGTCAGCAACAAACAATCAAGTTTGGCAACGTCAGCTGAGCTTGAAACAACATGCATTGTCCAATATGCTTTGTTTACACAAATCTGCAGGTTTCAATCGGCCACACAGATTATTATTGTCTTTTTCTTTCATTATCTTTGATAATTGAGTACAAATTTGGCTTTTTTTTTCTTTATTTAAAGCGTTTTCTGCTTACAAACACAGCTTTGATTTTAGAGGATATGCGTGTTAATGCCAGGGGCAAGTGCCGTCGAAAAGTAAAAAATAACATTCTTGTATAAACAGGGCCTTGAAAAATGGCCAGTGGGTCGCATGCATTCCTTGAATTTCTTAGAAACTTGATCACATTCTGAATCAGAGGCTGCAGGCAGCTTTTGGCAGAAATGACAGCCATGCGACATGCAAACAGGATGAAAGAGAGACCACATCCTAAAAGTGTGTCAGGGAAAGAGAAATTGTGATATGTTGAAATTGAGAAAACAAAAACACCTATGACCTGTGATCTAATGATATAAAACTAGTTAGGAATTGCAAAAGAGAGAATTTACAAAAACAAAAATACTAAAGTGTTTTACATTTGGTGTAACACCTCTTAATACAATTTGTATATGACTCTATAGTAATATACAATTGTATGCAAAGCTGTGCAATTAATCAAATTTTAATCGCAATTTCGATTTAGGCTCCTTACTACGGTATCACAAAAACAATGTAATCGAGAAAATTCCGTTTTGCAGGTAAACTCTAATTTTGTCTTGTGTTCTGACATGCACTTTCGCACCTCCCAAAGGCTAAACTCACTTATCCAATATAGTCCTGCTTGTGATATCTGATGACATTTAAAAAGCAGCGCGAGTGAAGATGGCAGAATGAGAGAAGCAGTGTTTGGTGAGCAAGAAGATGAGAGCAAATTTCATTGTTAGTTTGGAATTGAGGAATCTTGACGTGGAGCAGAAACACATTATGTGCAAGATTTGCTATGCGGTGGTGTCTACACCACTTCGTCACTGTTGATTTATTAACCTGTTTCATTGTTTGTTTTTATAGATCAATAAATGCAACATTTTTCCAAAGTCAATGAGTAGCCCTAATCAGGTATACTTTAATCATAATCGTGACAGAAAACAAGAGATACTGGTATGCCACTACTGGGCGACTGAATAATGTTCCGACCAGGAGATGCACTAAGGGGGTGGAAGGGGCATGGACACTAGGCCTGGGCAATAATTCAATTCAAGTTTTTGTTTTTTAACGATTTGAAAATTGCCTAAATCGCAAAATCGAGATTAATGCTTTCATTCTAACTTAACATTTGGAGTTTGGGTTTTTCATGGAGAAGGCAGGGAGTAAGACAAGTATCGTAACGTGTAACAGTGGCAAGGTGTGCACTGAATAAACCCAGTCATGTATCTCTTGTAAACCAACTCCCCGACACATATAGCCTAGTGACACAGCTATCTAGTTGGTTTTAGCCTCTTGCTAGCTTACCCAGTTCCCATGTCAAGAGTTCAAGTGTCCACGCAGGACCGGTCAGCAGTGGCGTAACTAGAGTTTTAACTATGGGGTGGCCAAGGGGGTGGCCAAGGCTATTTCAGGGTGTCCATAGATAATGACAGACAATTAGTGTGTAACACTAACCTGGCAACTATGGAGCATGAAGGCATCTAAGGAGCATGAATGATTGCTTATTTGAAGTAAAAGTGATGATTAACTTAACCAGAGTTCTTCGGGCAGAGAGTGTGGTCCACTAGGGATATCATTCTTCAACATATTATGAATAACCAGAGTTCAGACCTCCAGCTAAATTTTGTTTCTCCCACAGTACTGTACTCACATAGGTCTACTGAAAACACTTGGTTTTAATGAATATATAATATGGGTCTATGGATATCCTACATATTTTCAGAAATAAAGCTAAAGAATCAAGGAGATGATAGCATTTGTGTTGACATAAACTGCATAGTTTATATAAGTACATTTACATTCAAATAAATAAACACCTGGATTTATGTGCGAAATTACAGTTGTGGTTGAAACTGTTTTTAAGTGGCTGGCACTTCTGTAATCTCCTCCCCAAACAGAGCTTATAGGCTCACACCATCCTCTAACCCCCTACAATATCACACCAAAGCATACAAATTTGGGTTTTAAACAGCCGAAGCTAAATCACATATTGCAACAAGTTAAGAATTATCTTTCCTTTGTAAAGTAGAAAAATACAACTAAAGTAAAAAAAAAAAAAGACTGTTATTAACAGAATGTAATTTGCATTTTTATTTGCCATGATACATTGGCAGCCTTTCAGCATGTTCACATTGCATTTGCATTAATGTAAAACGTTCCCTCTCATTTGGCCATTCTCGTTGTCTGGAGCCCTTTGGATTGCTGGATTTCAATTAATAGGCTAACAGAGTATAGGTTAGCCACACAAAGAGTATAGAGTTAAAGAGTAAAGGTCAGTCAATTAAACTGCAACAAGAAGCAGTATTTGCTTGTCATTCATTGGTCTTGTTGCTTGCCAAGCGATGCTCGCTGTAGTCAGCTACAGTGACTCTGACATTTAGCTATTTTATTTAACTATTCAGGTGTTTCTCACCTCCACGACCACCGCTCTGGAGCCCATAAAGCATAAGCAGGCATGCTACTACATTCTAATTCATTCACTTCAAAGCAACTCTCCATAGTGGGGCAAGACATTGTGAATTTACCTAAATATAGAACTATAATCAAAATACAGTGAGATACCTATACTGTGTATCAAGTGATATACTGTACCTACACTATGTATCAAAATAACAAAAAACACTAATGTTTTTGATGGAAGTGAATCAGGAGAAAGTTGAGAGTTGAAAAACAGGAAACTTGTGGAATGATATTTATTTAATTTAGCCAAAACATAATGGGAATTGCTAAGAAAGAAAGAAAGAAAGAAAGAAAGAAAGTGTTGAGCTCAGCAGTTGTTCATTAACACATTTTAACACAGCTCTTTCTTGCCAACCCCATAGATAAAAACACTCTCATATGAATGACTGGGATACCGAGGGTGGTCTTCCACCTCACTACCTCTCCTAGACGTAAATGTGTGTGTGTGTGCGTGTGTGTGTGTGTGTGTGTGTATACAAGAGAGTGAAGGGGGATGCAAGAAGTTCTGCCTTTCTCTGAGAATGATTTAGGTTTCAGGAGGAGGGTAAAATAGTTAACAGCCGGTGTTCATACCAGACCCTCTTACTAAACAATCTCATTCACAGCTGGAAGTGATCCAAACACAGCTATGTATTTCCCCGTAAATCTAAATTGAACACAACGATAGCTAGAAACCTAGATTAATGTGTAAGTTTATTTGAATCTTGGTGGCCATGCTGCCATCTAGTTGAGATTTTAGGGAGATCAACTGAGATTGTTTAATTCTCGTGACAAAGGCCAAGAAGCAAGTGGATGGCTCATAACCAAACACAAACAGAGATAAGCAAACACTACTCTATTGCGTTAGAGCACCAAAACCCCAAATCCAAACTCAATGTTTGTTTGAAATACAGTGTCTACGTCTAAGTGTGGGCTGTGGGTGGGTAGGGAATGGTGTGAGCCTGGGATCTTTTAGAGAGTAGAGAACAGTTCACTCGACATGTATTTGAAACCCAACTATAGTTTCAAAGCACATTTGAATTGCAGACACAAAGTGTCAAATGTAAATTCACAGCAGTAAATTAGTTTGGCCAGTCAGGCAACTGAACTGCACACTAAAATAATTTTGTAATAGTTTAATAGTGTCATTGTATTGTTTGATTGACTTGTGTACCATACACAAGTCCATCAATCAATACAATGTAATCAAGGTAGCATATAAACATTGTTCATGTGTCCGTGTATCTTTTGGCCAATCAATGTCTGAACATAAATACAAAAAAAAAAAAAAGTAAGACCTTTTTACTTCTTGGAGAAATAAGATAAAACATTAAACGTTGCTTAATTCTCCCTTTCTCCTTTGTAAAGCAGAGGGCTGCCCCCTGAAAGTCGAAACATCAGGGGGTATCAGTCGACTGAGATTGTTCAAGTCGAGCAGTCTTTTGAGTTTTTTCCTTCCCTCCATGCGCATTACAATAACAGAGCACAGAAATAACTTTACAAAACTGCACAGCACAAGGATAACATTCCAATGAGGAATTATAAATCAGTCACCAAATATTCTATTATATCAATAGGAATTTTATAATAAATAAATTAGGGCTTGTTGGGCTACCATAGCCTCGTTGACGTATCGTAGTCGGCAAAATTAAAAGGGAGATAGTTCATGACGTTCTCAAGTTAGCTAAACTAAACAGTCTTCGCCATGTGCCATGGCTATAATACGAACGAAGAAGATGTAATACCTGCAGATTTAAAACCATTAATTTAGACGAGAAACTGGAATTTACGTTTACAAAGAAAATGTTTTGCACAAAGAGGATCACTCACGCCTTCACTTAAAGTCAGCCCTGGTGAGTAAACCACAAAACTGTATTTTAATTGAGTTACGTGCATATCCCTCTGTCATCCTGGCTGCCATATGGAGATGGATCGATTTTCACAGTACTCAACAGGCAGGCAGATACTGCTTTCATTCTAAATAGAACTGCTGCACGAATCATTGAAATATGATGTAGCTTTGTGTAGGCTATATTACAAAAAGTGATATGTTTTGTTATGGCTCTAGAGGCTCCGGCACAGTTACGGTACGCTATCCAGACTACATGACTGTGTTACATCTCATGTCACTGCAACTTATGATTGCCAGATAGTCTAACCTAGGCTATTGGGGTAAAAAAGGAACAAATAGTCAAATCTCTGTATTGAACGCCCAAATTCGATTCGACTGACATAATTGTGATTCGGGGACCTCTCTAGTTTTGACTCTGAAAGTTGGTAGACCTAGGCTAGGCGATATGTTAGGTGTTTGCGCACCTGCCTCACCTAGCTTTTTGCCCATAGACCGTAGCCTTGGAGTGCAGGAAGTCCACACAGAAAGCCCTAGAGCCCTCGTGCAAGCTGCCCGCCAGCCGTCACCAACCGGTGAGCCCTCCATGCTCCATGTGTGTGTTGGATGTTATCTGGCTGTGGTCGTGTAGGCCTAAGCCTCCTCCATTGCACCCTGCCTAGCAAAAAGTATGGCCTGCCTCGCAAAAAGTCTGAGAAAACAGCGACTACCTGGTGTTAAATGTTTATCCCGATGACTAAATAATTCCAGCCAACTATGTTCAGAAGAATAAATGTGAAATTTTAAATCCTTTGCATATTTGAGCGCTCCTGCACATCCCTGTATGTGTAACAAGTAGGGCTGCAGCTGTCAATTATTTTAGTAATTTAATAACCTACCGATTATTCCAATGATTCATCGATGAATCTTATACTATATTTTGCTATATTAAAAAGTAATAGTACATACACAAAATAGAAAATAATAAATGTCATCATATAATGAAGAAATTGGTTTATTAAATTTGGTCTATTTGACATAGCTGAACAAGAAGGAGTGAACAATATAATTTTGTAGCCAGGTAACAAAAGGAAACATCTAGGTGCAAAGAGCAGACCTATTTGTTTGTCAGTTTAAAGTGACGTCTCCACAGGAGAAAGTTCACTTGGATTAAATTTGTTTTATGAGCAATCGGCTCCACAGGAGAAAATTAACTTGGATTAATATGATTCATTTTGATCGGTGGATAGTCCAGCATGGACCCTTTGAAGGACTATTAATTGAGCAATGGATACATTCTGATTTAATGAACGTTTTCAACTTCAAAAGGAATAAGAACTTCTCATCGCCTTGTTTACATGAATTTGTATTAGGTACTTTGATGTTAAAGTGTGTCTACTTTGACAAAAGTTTAAATCATAGACCTATGGTTTAAACATATATGTGCATATATGTTTAAACAGACAGAGACGTTAACTCGGAAATGTGTGTGTCCATTTTTTGTGCCTAGTTCGAGACGTGAAGGCGACAAATTGGTATGGTCCCAAAAAGAGAATATGTCCGGGGAAAAGAGGACGTTTGGTCAGCCTAATTTAATCTTCATTTTTGATTAGCTACTGGTAGCTCTGCTACTTCGCCACTGTTGAATGCATTGAATCAATCACGGCACTCGCGACTCCACTATGCAGCGGTAACTGCATTTAACCCATCCATCCATCCATCCATCTTCTCCCGCTTAACCCCATGTACAAAATAATTTTTATTTTCTCGATGATACTGTTTTTGTGAATCGTTGGGAGCCGAAATCGGAATCATGATCATATTTAGATTAATTGCACAGCCCTAGGTGTAGGACCGTGTGCTGATGGCAATCGAAACCTGACGCTCTGTAAACTTTTGCTAGCGATATAAAGGTTTGAATCAGATGTGTGACATCATAGAATTCATCAGCGTATCCATCCACCAATCAGAATATGCAGAAATATTCTCAATGAGACTATTCCCATTAATCATTTATCTTACTAGAGCACCAAATTACGATTAAACAAACAAACAAAATTTAGAAGAAAATTAATACAATGACAAAGTATATTTTGGAAGTAGAAACACAGTATCTAGGTGCATGTGAACATCTTTACCCATTGGCGGTTTTAGGTAAAGACTACAGAGATTCTTGGCGGTACTAATGTTAAACCAAAAAATTTTGTTTTAATATCGCAAAACTCGTTTATTGATATATTCTTACATCCCTATTGGCAGATATATATAATAAAAATTTAAACAAAAATAAACATCTCTGATGTTTGGCCATGTTGGGATGTCATAGATGTCAGATGTCATCCAGGTGTCAGGTACCGTACAGCAGACACCCACACGGACAGTATACAGTATTAGGTTGAATACAGAGTATGGTAGTCACTCCCTGGCCAAACAGGATTGCCTAACCAAAAGCAGAGAGGAGTGGGTGGGTGATGCATCCACAACCACCACCACCACCCCTTCCCCCTTCCATACACACAATGGGGTGGGTGGGTGCAGGGACCGAGAGGCGGGCAAGTAAACTAAACCACGTGACTAGGTCCAGCAGAGAGAGTTATAATAGGCCCCCTCTCGGAGCAGAGAGGCAGAGGCTGGATGCGAACCAAAATCCCCGCTACCACACACAGGCTGGTCATTGTTGGCTATTCACTGGACTCCATCTCGGGGCACTTTATCATTCAATTAGGACAGCTTTCACACTGCACACCACAGAAAAGAGGCCTTCAATCAAACTGAAAACTTCACACTGGCCATGGAGGGGGAGAATCTCCGTTGTCACTCCCCGTGTCCACCCCCCACCCCCAAACTTTCATTCCCCCCCACACTTCTTGTTGTTCGCCGAAAGACTTTGAGCGAAAAGACAAGAGGGGGAAGATGAAGAGGAGAGAGAGAGAGAGAGAGCATTAGAGAAAGAGATGAGGGCGAGCGAGGATAGAGAGGGATGAAAGTGGACGAAGTAGAAGTCCGAGCCACTTCTGCGAGTGTGGCCAGCACTCGCGCGTTTATAAAGTTGATGGAATGTATTTGAGTGGGTGAGGGGTTAACACTGGCTAAGTGGTGATGGACGGGAGGGGACTCAAAGTCCCAGAGGGGGGAGAGAATGGACTGGAGAGAAGTATACTTGAAGGAAATAATGAGACGGTAAAGTATGCTTGAGAAGAGGAGATAGAAGGGTGTTGGGGAGGGAGCCCAGCTCAGAAACACAGCACCAAGGGTGACGTGACCAGCGACCAGACAGCCCGCAGGAAGCATATGAAGATGGAGGATCAAGAAGAGAGCAGGTTGATAAAATAAAAGATATAACAGGGGGACCAAAATGAGAACAGATGAGCATCCATGGTGTCCAAAATCACTGTGGTAATATATATTTTGTATTTAAAATCAGTTGTATAACTAATGTAACAATATTATAGCGAATACATGATATGACAAATGTCTTGTAATCTAAGTGAAGTCACTAGCGTGGCGTGCAACACTACAGGTCCACTGTGACGGAATCATTGGATGACATTATTGTACAGTTAGAATAATATACAGTAACCAAATGTACCTACTGTATGCATGGGACCCTGGCAGTTAGGCATTTGTCCAAAGCCTTATATAATGTTTATCTTACAGCTACAATATGTCCCTTTCCGGTTTAGGTAGCCTGCTCCTGAAAACTCCTTTAACTCACTTTAAGTAAGTGATCAATTCAAAACCAACAAAGCTATGGACAAATTGTGTATCAGTGGGACAAATCAAATCATCAAATGTTTGGGCAGATTTTTTTTAGAAATTATCATATAGACATATATTATCAAATCAATGTATTACTTAGTAAAGTATTCAGTCACTTTATATATACCCATACCGTCTTTATGAGGGATAATACTGGATTCCAAGCTGCATTTCAATACACTAACAGTCCCACTTGGCTTTGAATAGTTTTCTCCCTGGTGTTATTTTGAAGTAGTGGATTGTTGGGAAGGGCGGGGTGTTATTCAAAATCACTTCAGAGGAAGTAAGAAAGCATGTGTCACACACTATAGCTACTACATTCTTTTTTTCTTTCTTTCTTGCTCTCTCTCTTCCAACTCTTTGGTATGAATCAGAATCTGCTAATTAATTTGCCTTGATGATACATGTATTGAGTATGTACGCGTGTCTATATGAGTACCGTACATCTTACTGACTCACACACTATCCCTCTCCACATACTGTATGGATTATGTTTCACCACCACATTTGCTGACATCAGATCTCTCTCTGGAAGTGGTTGGACAAAACATGTCTAAATTGTACTTATTAAGCCAGTAATAGGCTTAACTCCTGATATAATGTCACATGCATCCCATGGTTGTGAACTATACGTTTGTGCACCACGCCTCTTTCACTACTTCTGCTACCATTTCTCTTCACATGTACAGATAAGTACATGTATGGAATACCTACATAAGATTCCATAGGAATGCTGTTAGTCCAGAATGCAAGTCTATATGATGGATGAACGTCTCTTGACTAGTTTGACAATTAAGTCTCTCAAATGTTGGTGTGCTACAGGACAGCCCATGCCCTACACAAATTCAATAAGCATTTATGCAAATAAAAATAGTATTGTTAAATGTTAAAGTGAATGTGACAGAATTACTTGTAGTAACTGTCATGTCACAGCCATTGACATCTATCTCTTGAAATGAAAACGTTTAATTATTTGACAAGGAAACCAAATAAAATTGTTTGTAGAAACTTGTACATGTGCTTTGGTGGGATAGCAGTACACGGTTGTCCTTTATTCATTTTGTTTACAGGTCTACAGATATTTCTTTAAAACTATATTTTAAAGACAGGTGTCTAGATGACGTGAATACACCAAGATGAGCGGATTATGCTTGAGTCATTAATGGGGACCATTAGTGTATGAAAAGAGTGGGAGACGAACGTTTAGACCAAAAGAGCAGCTTGCAGAACTTTAGGTATTAACATGTTCTATTATAGTTATTATTATATCATTATTGTTATATGACGTTACCTAATCAACAACTAGTATACACTAGTATACAGGGTGAATCACCTCCAATTGGTCTTCTATAGCTCAATAAAGTGGTATCTTATGTTATCTTAACATGGTTATGGATATTAAAATAAATTATCACTGTGTTGTGTAACCAGAGTACACTTCCCTAGAAGGAACATATGTTCGTCTTGCAGGCAGTGTATGGTATTATGACAGTGAGCAAAAGATATCACTTGCAGTCATGGAGAAGAAGGTATCACAGACAAGTATGTCCTGTCTTCGTTTTTTACCATTCAATAGCATGTTGACAGGCAACCAGTGGAGGAGCTCGGCTTGCTCTGGGTGGGGCTCCAGACACACGACCAGATAATCTATTAGCACTCATAAACTTCTCGAAGGGTCAGGTAAAAATCACCTGAGAATCACAACAACGGTCCCATTCCATTTGATTTCAGTGTTTTTGAGAGGATTGTTAAGACTGGAAAGTATATCTCAACAACACTCTATTTAATAATACCTTCCATACCTGTGTGGCAAAGTTGCTATGCTCAGTTTTAAGAAACATTTGTTTTGTATACTTGTTGTCGAGGAATAAAATGCACAACATATTTGTGCTAACATTTCGTTTCATGCTATATGAAAATTTTTAAAAAAGTTACAATTTGTTTTACCTGCCGTATGTAAATGCCACATTATATTTGAATATTTATAGAAAGAACATAAGTCAATGGGGATGCGTAGAGTTCTGCTTTTCTTCTCCGATGGAAACACCCAATTATGAAATCTACCAGAAGCACAATAAGGAAAGGCTTTCATGAATGTGCTGAACCATTTTTTTATTGTCTCAATAAGTAATGAAGCAAAACAGAAATCAAAAAGATCTTCAGACTCTGTGCTCTAATCCGTGTTTCTTTCCTATTGCCATGTTTTCTGTGAATACAGTCCCCCCCAAAAAGACAATCTGGCTTCCTGTATTCCCAAAGCGAGCCAATAGCCTGTCCTGAGCACAAATCCATCGATGCCTGTGGGGGAGGGGGTAAAAGCCAAAGTTGTGTTTACCATATAGCCAAAGAAAAGTCTATTAATAACGTAGCAGACAACCTGGTGGAAGTGGCCCGCAGGTATAAATCCCAGCCTGTAAGAGACGGATAGGTAGACCGACTATGGAGGAGCATAGAGAAATGTATAAAGAGGAAGGAAAATAGCTAAAAGAAATAAAGATAAAGGGATTTGGACTTCTGAAGAAGGTGGGAGGGATATGTGTGTGTGTGTGTGTGTGTGTGTGTGTGTGTGTCTGGTACTGGTTGATGGATGAATCTAGGTTCTGAAAAGCCACAGCTGCCCCGCTCTTCCCAGAAAAAGCTCCATGAGGAAAAGTGGCAGTATGTGGTTCAAGCATGTAGCATCCCCTTACTATTTCTGACCCGCATACTGCAGGGCCTATTAGAATGCATGCTGGTAAAGAAAGCATCCACATGTATGTGAGTAAATGAGCGCATGTGGCTTTATTGTTACATGTGTGCCCCAACATAACAGCAAATAAAATGTTTTTTATTTTTTTATTTTAATTAGCCCAGTAAAAGTGTGTGTGTACGTGTGTGTGTGTGTGTGTCTGTTTTCAATCATACTGAAGCATCATTCTTCCCTGTGTCATGGCTGCCAACTATGGTCAATGTTCAATGCCGCTCTGACAATACATCAGCTGCTAAAAGGTAAAGGGCTGTATTTTATACCCCATTGACATAAACACTGCAAGTCAAATCCAGTATTCAACCTGCTCTTGTTTTCAATATGTACCATCTGTTGGCATGCATGATATTTCAACTACAGAATTGAATAATTCAATAATGATGATGAAAATAACAAACAGCTAACCAACAGCCAGTAAAATGCATTATCCTTAGTAACACGCTTGATTAACACGATTTCCATTTCTAAATTAATTATAAAACCTTTAAAGGGATAGTAAGGAGAGGATTTTTCCTCATTTCTACTTTAACAGTTAAATTATTTTATGAGCCTGAAGTTTGGATGTAAGTAAACAATGCCAAACTTCTTTCAGTTCTCAAGACACTATTGTGTAATTGTGAGAGAATCTATTTTGATTATATTTCCACATACTTTAGGTCTAAAATAATGTAAACATTAATAGCAAACATATTTTAGATGTAAAGATTAATTGGCGTATGCATACTGAGCAGAGAATGACATAACACTCTCTCTCTGTGTGTGTTGTAATTCGAGCTCCTATGGTCTTTGTTTTCATTGCCGGTCTGGCATGCATGCATGTTGTGTGTGTGTGTGTGTGTATGTGTGTGTGTATGTGAAGCATTCATTTTGGTTTGAGATGCTGGTGCTTAGTGTGGCACCTAGAGGCAGACAAGATCATACATAGTTTTTTTTACTATAGTTATCACTATAATGTTTTGAGTACTTGCTTACAAGTGCTCGGCAATTAACTTAAAAACGAAATGGTGTGAATCTATGGCTGTCCCGAATACCATTTTACAGGTTTCGAATACTTGATGGTATTTCCAAACGAGTATTCGAATACTCTCAAAAACACCATTAACAACACTCAACTTTAATTAAGAAGAATAACAGAAGTAATCTACGATTCCTAGCTTCAGTGAGCACACATGTAAACATAGCCATGTGCTGAAAATGGCCACTTGTGTGATTGACACGTCAATTGAGCCAGTCTGAGCTGTAAAATACAATATACCTCCTGTATTACCCAATAAGAGTGTGTGTTGAATGAATAGCCTTGCTCTCTTCTTACAAACAGGGCCAATTGCAATCAATTGTGTTGATGACAAATATGGACAACCATATGCTATTTCCACAGATAATAATATAGTTTTTTAAACAGGTAACCCGTTGTGGTTTATACATATATTCTTTCTAGACAACAAGCGTTGGTTATGTCAGAGTAGGCTAAATCCTCATACTGGACATGCCGAAAAGCTTACTGAAGTCTCTCCAACCCCCCCTGCACAAAAACGTTCACCCGTAGCTTGGGTTTGTTGGAATCCCATGGAATGGCCATAGAGGGAGGGGGTTGGGGTGATGAGGAAACGTAGAGCAGGCAATTACATTTCAACATGTGGGTTTATATGGAGACAGTAGGGATTAATGGGAAAACATGCATGCATAATGTGAAAAAACTAATGCCCTAATCGCAATATTTAAATCGAATACATACCCAACGAATGAATACCCGAATAATCAAATATGTGGGGCCAGTCCTAGAATCTTCTATAATTTATAACAGCATTAAGCCTATGTGTTTTTTCACTGTTTCTCTTCTTTCATTCTGAAAATATGTTTTGGAGGAACAATGAGAATCAATTGCAGTTGAAAAAAACTATACTTACTTAACTTTAAAAAGTACAATATTCTGAAGCCCAAATCTAATACTTAAAATAGAGTCTAATATTGTTAGTCAATTTTTTATTAGTTCTCTGCTGATATCAACACTCTCTGTGACTATACGTATAATTGAAACAATATTTCTATCAGGAGTGACATCACGGTTCAACTGCCAATAACGCATGAGGTAACATTAGAACTATGAACTTGACCACTCCACTACCCATTCTCTGTCAATACATTGTGTCTTTTTCACCTCATCTCTCTTTCCCTTATGTCCAGCACCATGCATTTCTCTCAGCCAGTCCACTCTCCCCTTGAATCTTCCCAGTCTTAGGGTACAAAGACAGACCAGCTACTGGGTTTCACACTGGAGGATAACACCAATAAAAGCTTCTTGGCTTGTGGGACTCATAACAACTGTGCACGCATATACATGCATGAAAATAAAGATCGTTAGTTTGCACATATAGTACAAACGAACAAACGAACGTGCACATTGCACCCCTGCAAATGCGGCCAAACACACACACACACACACAAACACACATTTGCAGTCACTGATTAGAGTTCTCAGTCTCTCACAGACCCTGGCGAAGCCTTGCTTGTTCTCCTGGAGAAAACAAACCAATATCATCCTGACAGCAACTTCTAACGTATCCACTCTAGCATGAACCCGGTGTCCTTCCATGCACGCACCTCATCCACTGCCCCTCACCCCCAACCCCACACACACACACAAACACACGCACACACGCGCACACACACGCACACACGCACACACACACACACACACACAGAAGAGGAGAGAAACTACAAAGCGAGGGGATCAGAGCTTTTCCGATTCTTCTCCGGTTATTAACTACCGTTGCCCCCCCACACACACACACCTCCCACCACCCCCCACCCACACCCTTCAGAGGGCTGTCCTCCCCATTAACCTAACTGATGCTCTTTTTTCATGGAAATCAGCCTGCTGCCCAGCCTATATCAGCTGCTAGGGCTAGTAGCGCCCGCGCAAGAGCAAGGCATTGTGGGGGGAAAAGCGCTCCTCTTCTTCAGGCACAAACACTTATGTACGCATATATCACAAGCACAAACGCTCTTAAATGTACAGCACTGGCGTGTGCACACCACAACAGAACACATGAACAAACACTTAAAAGATAACTAGATAACCAAAAAACAACAATTCCAAGAAGTCTATACGTATTAGAATAAATGTTAGTTTAGAATGTAGTGAAGAATACATTGCTTACGATTAGGCTATGATATATTAAACATTTAGCACTCTATTACTGCCAAATTAAAAAAGACAGATTAATAATCTCTCATGGCCTCTTTATTTATCCGGTAGCCTAAAACAGGTGTATCTGAGTTTCTATCGTATGAATCCTCTTCAAATTAGAAAACTCCTCTAACGTGAGCAGAAAACACCAACACATGAGTCTCAACTTGCACAGCAACTGTCAGTAACAAAAGCATTGTCTTGTGACGATCTCACTTCCATTTCCTTATTATGTGGCTTGGGGCGGTGGAACAAGGGCTCGATGGAACCTTGTCTCTCAAATCTGCTACAACAATGAATCTCTTGATTTGCCTTAAAACCTATCGGAACAGCATTAGCTTTGTTTTGATTATGTTTATGGTGTTAATGTTTGTTTACAAAGGCCTGTATACATTAGTGTTTGCTGTAGTTAAATGTTAAGTATGTAATCAAGTGAATTTCAGAGGATCTATTGTGTAACCTGTTAGATACTAATGAGCGTGAGAATGTGTATAATATGAGACCCATTATTTTTTAACAAATGTTTTAGTTGTTATTTATATATATTTTAACATAGTTTGGCAAAATGAAAGGATTATTTTTACTTTCTGTCCATTTCAATTACCCCACGAACACACTAGGGGTGCACAATATATCGATTCAGTATCGTTATCGCAATATCACGTTGCGCAATATCATATCGAAGATGTT
>JAODUH010000022.1:341664-366670 GCA_027564835.1 Typhlichthys subterraneus | reverse complement strand
GATGGAGGCAGTGCAGAAGCGTCTTTGTGTTTACTGTATTAAAAGCAGATGAAAAGTCCATGAATAAAATCCTGACACATGAGTTTGGTGTGTCTAGTTGCCTGACCACTGTGTCTAGAAGAGTTAGGCTGGCATCTTCCACTCCCCGCTTTGCTTTATAGGCAAACTGAAGTGGGTCCAGTCTTCCCCCCACTATGGCAGTAAGCTCCCCCGCGACCACCCTCTCCATGCATTTACAGAGGATGGAGGTGAGTGCTACAGGCCTGAAGTCATTCATGGCTTTGGCATGGGGTTTTTTGGGCACAGGGATGATGGTTGCCTCCTTCCACACCGTGGGAACAAAGCTGGTGTTCAGGAACAGCTGGAACAGCTGTGTCACCACACCGCCCAGTTGAGCGGCACACTCCTTAAGTATGCGCCCCTTTAGCCCATCTGGCCCAGGAGCTTTCCTTGACTGCAGCTTGGAGAGGATAGCTAAAACCTAGTTAGTGTCCATTATCCCTTATTTATTAGTTACCTGTGTATTTATAGTGTGGTGTATTAACTAGCTACATACTGTAGTTAATATATTTCTTTATGAGCTGCTTTGACTTAAAGGGCTGAGAATTCCAACATTAGCCCCAGATATGCAATTACCACTTACCCAGTATGAGGCCGACCATTGTGCTGAGGTAGCCGGTCCCACTGCCCAGGTTGAGGAAGGACAGACCAGGGTAGAGCTCCAAGGCCTCCATCACCTCTGAGTAGATGCAGGGAGCAGAGAGGTGGATGTTGCCATGGCGCCAGGCTAAGTCCTGACACCACCAAAAGTATTAGTGAAATAGCTTAACCTAGCAACAAAGCTGTTAAACTATGGCCCTAAATAAGACACTACATTCACACATGCAAATCACCTGACCATTCTCAGACACTCTACACACATGTTGTTTATGGCTCACTAAATACCACATCTTGACACGCCCATGTGCTACAGAACTGGTGTGTTAGCAAACAGTAAACACATTTGAAGTTTACAAAAACAGCAAACTTAGCATTTAAATAGTGGTCCCACTATCCAGCACTTACCTTGTATGCATTATCCCTGTATTCATCTAGGTAGTAGTCGGCACGGTCGATGGCCCGAAAGGCCCGTTCTACCAGGTTTGACCTGATGTAGTACGCCTCTTTCAGGTTGTCAATCAACTCGTCGTTGTCTTCGCCAGCACTCACAGCTCCACCCATCTTCCTCAGAGGAGACAGCTCAACTTTTAAACATTGTCCAAATGATAAAGACCTTGCATTGATTATAAATGCTATGCAAAATCAAAGCAGTGGTCAGCTGAACAGCATGGCAATGGAGGGATTTTATCGTGGATGTTTTTGCTAGTTCAATAACTGTTTACATGATTCCAGGTAACAGTGGATTCTCACAAGGGTGATATGCTTTAGCAACACCCCATCTAGTGGCTCTAAAGCTATTTTATACCACTATCACACCACTTAAAGTTAAAATGTTTACCAATAACACGAATACCATTGCAACATGCTCATTTTTTAGTAATAGACAGTCGATCCGACATTGCAGTGTTGTGCAATGCACACTTAAATCTGTACGCAGACAATAACACTAGATTGATTAAGCAACAAAACAACACGGACATCATCAACACGGCAGTCAGTCAAGAAAACCGTGCATGCAAACAACATGGTTGCCAATGCTATTGAAACATAACTCGCAGTTTATGTCTTCTTCATACATAATAATAATGGTAATGTGATACCTTCCAAACCCACCGACTGTTACTTTTTATTTGCTGTCTTCTGTTGTTTTTCTTACCTTTGCCTTTGATCGTTGCGGATTCACTCAGAAACACACCACTGTTGGATGTAAACATTCGCTCAGCTGACGTGATGACGTCACACGTAAACTACTCACGGACTTCCCTAAATGTTTCCTGTTAAAAAATGTTTACTTTATTTTACTTTATAAACAAAGCTAGGGCTGCACGTAGTTAATGGGAGATAATGCTAATATTTATTTAATTTCTAATCGACATAGTTCCAGTCCTACATTAGGTCGATATGGCTACGTTTCAATCAAATGGCCCATTTTTTGTACTCAATGAACTTAGACAAATCAATAATAAACGAGTGTGCCCTATATGATTAAATGGCCAAAATAATTGATGTTTCTCCGTATTAAAAATCTAAGAAGAATTTAATTAATTTAATTAATTTACGTATTTATTTATGTATTTGTGTTTACTATGAAACCATATGTAGCATTATTATGTACAATTGATGTCTGTGTCTATATGTAATTGATTAATGTGCAAAACGAAGCAGTCTATAACGCATGACATTTCCAACATTAGTTGTTGCACATGCTCCAAATTCTGCAGACGCTAGTTTGTACAGCAGATGGCAGTGCTATTCAATTTATCGGTTATTTATTTTATTTTTCTTTATTTTTTTTATTTCTACTGAAGTCCCCATTTTGTTAGACATACAGTCATTCAAGTCTGGGAAGTGGGAAGTAAGGAAGGAAGCATACAGTATCTGATGTCATATTTCTGTCGTTCAAGCCTCTGGTCCTGTGTTATGAACGCACACGCACACACACAGAATACAAGAGTCATATTTGTCTGAGTCTTTATTTGTGTTTTTTTATAGCGAACATTTAAAATGGTTCATACCCCCACAATAACAGACACCACTCAGGATTTTAACACTGACACAGGAGCAGGGAACATGTACACACATACACTAACACACAGTCACAAAATCTGCCTACATTTTACTTTCCAAAGAAAAAAAAAACATAAAAACAGGGGACCCAGAAGAGACAGCCAAGACCTGTCCTGCTATGCTAAGCGGTACAGTAGCAAAGGAACATCCATCTCTACAAAATTTACAAATAAATAAATAAAGTTAAAATAAAACAAAAACATACAATTTATAATTGTGGAAGTGCTTGTAATTTTGGAAGTTTGTTACTTACTCAAAAGTATAGCAATACCAAAACCTATAAAATTACCAGGAAAAATATCTTCTCTTTGTAAAAATGTTCTAGCAGGACAAGACTTGGCTGTGGAGTATTCTTTTTTGTCTCAAACTATAATTTTTTTTACCCATTTTAACTTCAATACAACAACAATAACACTGTTTATTTGTAATACATATATGCACAGAGACTTCCACTTGTTTCAAAATAATGCCCTGCACACAGATGTGTTATCTAGGAGGATCTTCATATTTCGTATCATAAACTGTACCTGAATAGACAGAATGAGATCACAGTTTCTACACTCTAATAAAGCATTGATATGTTGTATCTCTGTAACCAAATTGTTGATTTACCATGGCAAAAGTCATATCTGCTGTCTCTATGTAGAAAAACCTGTTACAAGAATTAGTCACCTACCCACCACAACATGTCAGATCCCAACCAAATACTGTATATGCAGGGCATGAACTAGGTTTGCCAAGTGCATACTTTGAAATGAGTGGAGTGCTAAAGGCACACATGAAAGGACCACACAGCGTTAAACTACAGTCGCTAACAAAAGGGAGGGGAGAATTTTGATTTTGGTCAGCATATTAGAATTTGCCACTGTAATAGACATTTTTGATTGTGATTTTGTATTCTATGTGTGGTGTGTGCATTTTATGTGTGGTTATTCTGCTTGTATCCAACCCACCATAGAGGCTAATTGGAAACTGAAGTAAATCCAGGACACCAGGGTTTACATCTTTCTTCACCACTGGGTCTTAAAAAAAAACTAATGTAATTACAATCTGTAAGCTTGTCAGTAACCTTAAACAACAAAGAACAATATATTATTTTGTGTTTGCGGGAACATAATAAGCCATAGAATGCATCTACCTTCTTTACAGACATTTTTGGAAAATGTATGCTTTTCACTGTGTAATTTCATTTACATATCTTAGTGGACATTTCATCAAGAAGTTAAAATGGGGGCATGCCATATCATCTAAATTAGGAGAATATTCACATTATTAATACTCTTGGGTAGTATGCTCGTGCATTTCAAGAGAGGAAGAATATGCTACTTTTTGTTAATCAGATGCCTTTTTAAAATCCTTTCTGCAGGTTACACTATAGATAAAGAGGGCAGGGGCTGAAACAATGCTATGACATTCTTTCGAGTGATAGACAGTTGGACACATATTTATACCACAAACACTCTGAAAGGGAGATGGCAAACCCTAATGGATCTATATAACCATCCAACAGTTCCATCTCATCTCTAAAAAAAGGCCATGATCCAGCTCCTGCTAGCACCTCTAATCTTTACCGACTAGCCGGTCAGTGGCATTGCTCTGTTCTGCTGTAGCAGCTTTCACCTGTCACCTGAGAACCAAACTATCTTCTTCCCTTCCATTTATTTTGGTTTGGTCAAAGTGTTACGTTTGGAAAGAAAAGCTTAACTTTGTGTCGGTACGCCTACTGTACAAGCTTGAACAAAATGAGTTGAAATCAACAGTCACCCACGACAGGGCTCTCCACATTTGACATGACATATACTTTCTTTTAACACCAACAGGTCAAACAATGCATTTTTGTCTCAAACCCTCCCTGCAAGGGTGAATCAAATGTTATTTGCTAGTGGCTATGATCATTTGTGAATCCTAGAAGTCAAGACTCAAATGCTGGCATTTTCAATGGTTATTCAGAAAGTGCACAAAGGAGTGTCATTGGCTAAAAGCACATTTACAACATGCCTTTGACATCAGAAGTTACACACAGGTGTCCTACCATACACCACAGTAGCTGCAACGTGCTCAAGAGGCAAGAGTTAACACTAAAGTGTCCTATTTGTTCATTTTAAGGTCTAACATTAGAGAGAATGAGCTCACACGAGCAGGCTTTACCATAACAATACAACTGCACAACATAGCCCAACACTATATGTGCAGCAAATTATTCAGAGGCATCATCATTTTGAACTGTACATCAACTTACGTAACATATTGGAATGAAGAGTCAACCATCTAGGTTTGTCATTTTTCAAATACACCAGTTACAATATACAGTAGATGTTTTTTGACATTTGGGAATCAAAGACAGACAATTTCAAGGGAAAAAACAGAGGTTAAAAAAACAGTGTCTTGAGCTGTATAATTTATAATGTCTACTTGCCTTTTACCTTGACTAAACATCATATTTAAAGCCACAGTTGAGCACGCCTCAGTGATATTATTAAATAAGGGTTAATTGCCTCCAATTGATAACAGCCCTCACATCTCTATAGACCGCTAGTGTGAGCTTAATACAAGAGAAGAGCAAGTTAACAATTACACTGAAAAAATATATGTGTTTATATTCATATATATATAGCATCTTTAAATTCTATACAGAATGTATATATAATGTACTTATGGCCATCTTGGCAGAGAAATAAAGGCATCTGAAACAATCACCACTCTTTTGATGCCGTGGTCTTCAAAGGACCAGACATTGTTACATTGCAGAAATACGAAGAATCAGGAAAGAAAGTGAGGGTTTATTCGCGGCACTTTGTGCATCAAAAATTAAAATCTAGAGTAAGGCTACACAGGTGTAATGCTTATCAGATATACTGTACTGTACGTTTGTCAAAGGAGGCAATTCGATCCTTGAGGGTTGGATATGTCCGTGTTTGTTTAGAACCACAATTCCAGCTTAAAAATATTGCTGGAATAGGTCTCTATGTACCATTTTCTAATGAAATCAAAAAAGAAAACTCAATAACTAAATAAATAAATAGATTCAATCAAAAGTAATTTCTATTACATCTATGGTACATTACAGAGGCTTTTGGAAGCCAATGTTGGCCGCTACAAAATGCTCAGAAGAGAGGTAAGGTCTTTTTTATTTTTAAGCCCATCCTTTCATTTGTTTTTAATTTATTGGACAAGATGGCTGACAGACAGAGACTATATACCAACATAACAGTGATTGGTTTTGGGTTTTGTTGATTATTTTTCTTTACTCATCCCTATTGGGGAAGGGGGGTGGTTACTGCTGGTGTGTCAAGATATGCCTAAGTAATCAAACTGTTTTTATATAGTTTTTTTATTTTTATTTAAATGTTACCAATGGGCCTTTAGGACTCAGCCATAACACCACGCACATAAATAACAAAATAAATATACAACCATAATCACAGTCAATTTGTTTCATATTTAAATAAATAATAAATAAGTACTTTATTTTTTTAAGCAGTGGGTTTTTGAATGTACTTGTAATGTAAATTACATAACATAAAGGAATAAAATTAAATTATAACAACAAAAATCTTTTTATAAAATTATCAAAAATGTGTTGGTTATAAAATATCAGCACTTAAAAAATGCTCTTAAAAAGTATTTAAAACAAAAATAAGTGTGGACATTTGTCTATATAGATTTTTAAAATATTAATGTGAGACTTCTGAAATCACTTTGACTATGGTAATCAGAAGATATGCATTATTTGTTTTACAAATCAAATAAATAAATAGATTGATTCAAATAAATAAACATTGATAACATAAATGGCAATAAATTACAGATTCATTAGAGTTAACAAATTTAAATAATTAATATATACCAATAATTATTGTCCGACAAAACTATTGAAATGAAGTGCAATTTCTATGTTAATAAATACTATTGATATGACTAACTTGAGTTGTGTGCACACTATTCCTATCAATTTCTAAATAAAAAGGGAATAAAGAGGCCTTGTCAATGCCCTCTAAACATTTAATTGTTCCCCATAGTAAGTGGGTGGCAACCTGTAATGTTGCTTTTTCAGAAGAGTAAAAAAAAAAAATAGAAACGTGTATCACAGATGTGTCTGAAGTAGATTTCCCTCTCAACTGTGTCAACACTGCACTGTTGCAACCTTGTGGCAGCAATAAACACAGTGGTCAGCATTTAATTTCCCCCCATATTGCTGCTAGTTTGTGGTCACCAACCATGGAGCCTTTAGTACCCACAGACACACTGACTGCTACAGGACAACATTGAAATTCTTCAAGTTTACTTTGTGGTGTCAATGTGATATCCCGTTGATATCCTGATGTAATCCTGTTGGAGGGGAAATGTGCTAAACTAAAGAGCGATGTCACCTTCAAGACACAAAAGGATAACAAGTAAACATGTAGCAAATTAAAGTAGTACCATTATTCCTCTTCTGCATCCATCCATTCTGACTGAAGGGTTTGGTTCTGCATTTACACTTCCTGCTCTCCGGTCCAAGCCCAGCAGCAGCACGTTGTGCGTTTTGGTCCTGGCCGCTTCTCATCATCGTCTTTCACACAGTGCTCCCTGGGTTGATTCTTTAAAAGATGTCGTTTATTTAGAAAACCTGAATGCCCTTGATGTTTTGTATCTGAAAATTGTAGAGTCTCCCAACATCTCTGGTGTCCCTGTTACATTCCTCCTCACTCCGATCAGACCTTGATGCCCTTCACAGCTTTGTTGATGCTCTCCAGCAGAGCCTTGTTCTCCGGACTCTGGAAGCAGTCCTTGTTGGTGTACATGTCGGTCAGGGTGGTCACATACCGGTCAAAGTTCTGCTCTGTGATTGGCTCCTGCTGTGGTGGAAATGACAACCAATCTTCAATGAGAGCAACCAGAAAACATGTGACTGTGTTGCAGCATAACTAATGCAGCAGGCAACTAACATGTATGTGTTCTCTGTGAATGTCTGCTAGCATAGCTGATAGCCGATACTGTATTCTACACACATAAACATTGTTTTGTGTGTGTGGGTTGCAAATGCTCACCATGTGAGGCAGGCGTATATTAGCAAGGCTACGAATCAGGGCGTGGCTGAGCCCAGAAAGCTCCATGAACAGAGCTTCATTCTGCTCCTCAATCATCTTGTTCTCGTGCTCAATATTCTTAAGGTTCTTCTCCATGGAGGAGATCTGCAGATGACAGCAGGCCTGGTTAGCACAGTGAGCTCTCTGATAGTCTCAGAGTCTTCTGTCCATCAGCACTACGTCACGTAATCGTCTGATATTTAGACTTTCATTGGCTGGTAGCACTGTCACTCACAAGTCTGTATACGTAATACTGGCTTGACGCTAGTGCAGTGCATTAATGACTCATTTCAGTCTTTCTGTTGATTTTAAGCAGTAACCATAGCCTACTTATTTCACAGATTTACAAGACCCGCAGCCAGACTGGTGTCTTTTTTAGATTACCAATACTTTCCTCAATATATGTTTAACGTCTGATTTGGTAATTGAGTTATGTAGTCGGTCCTCGTGCATGTCAATCAAAATACCTCTCAGAGGACCATAACAGAGGACCATAACTAGGAGTGCGTCTATGAGTGGGATAGGGTGGGTATTGCTCACACCCTGAGGAATCATGTGTCAGTCTAATGACTTGTTTTCATTGCATGTGCTATTGATATTGGGCCTGGACATCATTCTATTCTAGGTATCAACTATAATCATGCCAATGTTAATCATAGGCACTGCTGCCTGAGCCTGTGCATTATATTCTAGTGTAGTCTACTGCAGACCCAAACTAATAGTGTGGCATTTTATTCTTAAAATCTCATCTGTACTAAATGTAGGTACATTTTCGTTTTATTTTTAATAGGGTACGGTCACCGGTCAACCTAATTGTGTTTATTTTGTGCCCCCCATTCTCATAATTAAACTATGCCCTTGTTTACATATTCTATTTTGGATAAGCAACAATCTTGTTGTTGCCCACCCAACATCGTCATCCTAGTAAAACCTCTGACCAAAGTTTGCCGGAACATACTTGCATCGTTGGGTGGTGCCTACAGCTACATAATCCACCTGAACTAGGTGCCGTAGCAATATTCTCCAAAATGAAAGGTGGCACTATATGCACAAATCTGTAGGAAAGGCACACACATTATGTTGAGGAGTTGTGGGAACTCCTGTCTTTTCTTATTGTCTTGAGAATGTGTATTCTACAATGCTGTTGCAGTTTATAACTTCTCAAGGAAGATTGGATGTATGTTTAGCATTGCTTTCATGCAGAAAGAGCCAGCACATAGGGCCTACTGTCGATATGTCTGCTAAAGAAAATGCGTAGTGTATTACATGCAGATAGAGTATGTTCTTTAAATAAATCTAAATCATTATTTACAAGCCAGTTTATAAATAAAAAGTCACTAAATCAAAGCTCTTGTCTTTATAGTCAAAACAGACTGGATTTTAAAGTAGGACAATGTTTCTATATTTCTATATATTCTGTTTCTAACTATTTTAATAAACAGCCAATTGCACATTACAGACGTGACATATAACATGTTCATTTTAAAATGGGAGGTTTCCGACCTTCTGACATCAACGGCAATATTGGCAACATTTATGCATGCCAAATAGGCAATGCCTATTCACAAAGGTGGTTCGCAATCGCTGCTCTGTTCCAATCTATTCTTTCTGGCCATCTGCAATATAATATATGGAGAAGGCCCAACGCAGTAAGCGACAGGCACGCCAAATATAATAATTCAGAGGTCGTAGCCAACACACACCTGAGTCTGCAGATTGACCATGTCTGCCTCCATCTCATTGTTAGACTCGTTGAGGTCGTTAATCTCCTTGTTGAGCTGTTTGATGTCTTCATCATTATCTAGAACTGAAGATAAGACCTCATTAAAATAATAAGATACGTTAATGCAAAATACACGTACATGTACTACAGACACATGCGATTTCTCACCATCACTGGCTCTGAACTTGGTGCTGAGGTAGTCTTCAGCTGAGAACTTGGCCTTCTTCTTGGCAAAGGAGGCTCTGGGGCATCCTGAGAGACTAAACATAGCGCTGCCATTAGTTACTCAGTTAGTCAGAAGCCAAGTCAAAGCCCATACACCACAGATACTGCTGGAGCAGGAGTTAGCTGAGCTGGAGTTACACACACATGTCTATTCAATATAGGACACACTAGAAACTAATTGCCAGGTGTCGCACCCTGGCACTTGGCATCTGCTGGGGTAGGTGGAAGTACAGCAACCAATGGCAGCAGAGATGAGGAGGGTGGGGAGAAAGAGGGTGAAAGAACAAGACGCAAAAAGAATCAAACAGAAGGCTGGACTTGAATAATCCAAATGTTCATGTACAGTATTAGATAATAGAATATGAATAAAGCTTAAGCAACACGTTACATTGAAGCCCAGAATCCATAGCATTCATATTATTTCACTATTGTATTGTGCTAATGTGGCTCAGGAAAGGGAAGTTTGGGGACCTGCTGGAGCTACTGCCCCCGCGATCCGACTCCGGATAAGCGGATGAGGATGGATGGACTAGAAACTAAACCCATCAGTAGATTAGCCAGCACAATCTGAATGTAGCTAGATCTAAATAATTCCTGCATGTCTGAACATAGACTACTGTGGTAATGCACCACGGCATAACATACTCTTGTACAAATTGTCTAGAAGAATTGTACACATTTCTCTCATCTGGGAAAATAATACCAAATATGTATTGACGCTCTTGTCAGTTAGCAACCAGTAAGATATAGGATTTAATAGATGGTAGTTAGGACTGCTAAGCATTAGGTACATACAGTAAACACTTTAGCTATGATAATGTTACTTATTTTGCTTCATTATGGCTTCATTGAGCCTTCGATAAGTTGCACTACATTAGGCTTAAACGTGATTTTGATAAGTCCATCTCATGTACTTTTCATGGTTCAACTTTAATGAAGGCCTACTCGTTGATGGTGCAATATACAATTGAACAAGCCCAACTGTGCCTGAAAGGTCAAAAGGTAATGCGATAATGCCAGCCTAGGAGCTCAGTAGGGAAAAGGAAAAGATTACCTCCGGTGTGTGAGGAAGCTGCCGTTGGCGTGTCCAGAGCCATCGCAGCCCGGCGTAGGACAGGTAGGCCCCTCCGTCTTGAAAGCCTTCCAGTTGAAGGGGGTGCCATTCAGGACCCCCTCCTTCTGCCTGCGAGCTGCCAATGGGCAGCCGTAGGCGCTGCGATGGGTGGCGTACTTGCCGCTGATGTGGCCCAGGCTGTCACACCCTGGCACCGGGCATCTGCTGGGGTAGGTGGAAGTACAGCAACCAATGGCAGCAGAGATGAAGAGGGTGGGGAGAAAGAGGGTGAGAGAAAAAGATGCAAAAAGAATCAACAAAAGACTTGAATAATCCAATGTACAGTATTAGATCATAAAATATGAATAAAGCTTAAGCAAAACGTTACATTGAAGCCCAGAATCAATAGCATTCATATTATTTCACTATTGTATTTGTCTAGAATGATATTGTCTTTGACTGACAGATAGTGAATGGAAGCTAAGGTTCTAAAGAGAATTCTTAATCAAAATGTGTGCAGATAACAATACGAAGCCCATATTGTCTACGTTGTGTTGACAAACTACGCTGCGATACTCTACCATCAACTACAGTGAAAGGAGCCAGCGATTGGTTGGATAGAATTGGGAAGGGGGGTGTGCCTCAGCATAATAGATTACTATATGAGTGAGCACCCTCCTCTTGGTTTTATTGCATGGCACGTTTACCGTCCGTTCTCTCTAAAAGCAGGTCTTATGTCTTTCTGAGCGGTACGAACTTTAAGAGCTCGGAGTCCTCCGGGTTGTCCTTGGTAGGAGTTGTTTTAATTCCACTTTTCTTGGCACGCGGGCACCCAGACAGACTGAAAACAGAAAGTATGGAAGTCTTCAAAAAAGATGTCACCTTTACGTGGCACTGCTTGTTTGTACTTATGCTGATACTTATTGTTGGATAGCGGGATGGAACACTGTAAGAAAGTTTCCTTTGACAAAAGCTGGCCAAAAGTTAAATACTCTTCTTAAAATGAATATAAGAAGCCAAATTAGCCTTTTAAAAACCACAGAGGCAACTTATTGAAATAAATAGGAGGCAAAAGAGACTGTGGCAAAATATGGCCAGACATTTTACCATGGAACGGAGTTGTGTGAGCCCTGACTTATACTAGCATGATCTGTCTCTAGACTTCTCTGGCAATGTTAGCCTGTGTGACAGTGTGTTCTCCTATTGTTGTTAGTGTGTGTTGGCTTCTGTTTGGTACCTTCTATGGGAGGCGTAGTTTCCTGTGATATGACCTGAGCCATCACACCCTGGTGTGGGACATCTGCAATATGGGCAGTGGAAAATTAAATTACAGCATAGTTAGAACAGAAGACATTTCTGGACCTAGTTTCCAGGTCAAGACTATGGATGGCACTGATATGATACCAAGATCGGAAATCGGTCCGATACTGACTTAAATAGCTGGATCAGTATCAGTGACAATTGGACAGTTGTAACCGATCCATGGGGCTTATCCAATTAAATTAACTTACACACTTAGGTCTACTGTCAAGCATCAGCCATGTCTAACCTACCCAGGCCACACTATCAGCAGCAGGTTTATAAAATGCATGCAAGTCCTAAAATAGAGATTGGCTGCCATTTACTATGCAACTTAACTAATATAAAACTGGAATCCGATCAGTACTCAGTATCGGTTGATACCCAAAGTGCCGGTATCTGTATCGGTATCGGGACTGAAAAAACTGGATCGTGCCATCCCTAGTCAAGACGTGAGCACAGGAGCATGGCGCAAGTTGTTGTGGCAGTGGTAGTAATAGGGCACACAGCAGCTGTAACAGGGTAGGCTTAGAATTAATACATTATCAGTAGGTGTGGCAGGGACAGTCTTTGGATATGGCCAATCAAATCAACACCTCTCATTCCCATTAATGCAGTGATCTTTCTGTCAAGGCAAACTGCCAATTCTGTTTTGAATGGCTAAAGTCTAGACCGGCTTGACATAACCGCTTCTCCCAGGAGGTGCAGAGTGGCCAAATGGGCATATATGGCACCTCTGATAAACCACTAAGGTTAAAAACTGTAGTCATTAGTTAAGTTATTCACAATATAGGCAAACATACAAAAAATTGTCTTTGCCTAAAGCTCAGAAACTTGCACAGGGTGCCTGCGTCTGTGCTACGACATGGTCTGACCAAGTGGAGACACTAGCAGCTACAGTAGCTCAATATTAGGTTTAATGTGACACCATAAAGCACTACTCCACCACCTGAGTTTGACTGACACACCCTTTACTGCTCATCCTCGCCCATTTCACTGATATCATAGCAAGCCAGGAGCTGGGCAGGAGAAAAACACCTGTTTCCGCTACACTCTGGCCTTGCACCGTCCGGAAACTAGAGCCCTTTGTCTCTTCCTGTGCTGTTTACTATGGCTTGGAAAAAATTACTCAAATGTCAGTTTGCAATGATAACTTACAGTACCATATTTACTTTGAACAAATATTTTTTTGACATGAATATTGATTCAGGGATTCACATAATGAAATGAAGGCCGGTCTGGTGCTTTTGTGCAGTGGCAGAGCAAACCGTATGGGAGAGGCATCAGAGAACACTCACATCAACATTAGGAAGTTACTGTCAGCAGAATGCATTGAATGGTGTCAGTAGCAGTGCATTTAGGTACTGGCGGAGAGGCAGTAAAGACATACTTGAGTTCAGCAGTGTGGGCCGCCATGAGGGACCGAAGACTCTTATCAGCAAGAGGACACCCAGATAGACTTAAGGGGAGGGAACAGACAAGAGAGCGGCACAGAGAGAGGAGAGGAAGAGGGAGGAAAAAAGAAGGACACATGCAGAAGCAGGGACAGATGGAAGAAGTGAGTATAGCAAAAATCAAGAATGCAAGGCATACCAAGGTCATTCAGAAAACAGGACAGTGCAGGCAAGGAAAGAGTACATTACAGATGCATATCGATGTCATTTAGCCACGCTGCTTCCTCTGACAAAGTTACATTGTCGTGGCAACACACGATTGACTTAATTATGCAAAGAGTTTGCTTGTTTTAGAGACATAGGTCTTTATCCACCTTATTTTTGCGTGATTAAGGAAAGCACTTGATTTGTGTATCAACTTCCATTCTATATAATATAAAAAACATGTTATATTCTAAATTAGTTATTATATAATAAACGCTAAAAGCAAGTCTGCACATGCCTGTATATGTATTGTAAAAATGTATTTTGTGTTATGTAGTGAATCCCCACACAAATGGTCACAGTTCTTTATTCAAAAATAAGATGAATTAAGGTAAACCACACTTAATTAAACAGTGGGTTTTTGTGTACTGTATGAGATGTACCTGCGATGAGATGCATAGTTTCCAGTAATGTGGCCACTGCCATCACAACCAGGAGTAGGGCACCTAGCAAGGGTAAGACAAAGCAAAACAACAAAGGAGAGAGTGCGAGAGAGAGAGGAACAAAATGACAAAATTCAAGGACAAGGAATACAGGACAAATTGATGATGAGCACAAGATTAAATATAAAATAATCAGGGTTATTTTATGTCCTCCATCGCTAAGCCATTCACATATTCACTTACAAGAGCAACTCTTTCTTGCTGTCCTTGGGTTGGAATTTGACCTTGAAACTTGGGCTAGTAACCTCTCCTGGGTACTTTCTCTCCTCCAGACATTCCTGCATTGTATCACAGTCCTCCAGGTCAGAGGAGGCAAATGATTGGCCAGCTTGCTCCATCTAAAGCATGAAGAAAATTCATGTTGACATATACACAATCAAGTAATTGTTAAGAGAGCAGATGGGACAAACAAATATGGACTGCATTTTATATAGCGCTTTGATCCAAAGCGCTTTACAGTAGTTTGCCTTACATTCACCCATTCATACACCCATGGTGATTGCTGCCATGCAAGGTGCAACCAACCACCGGGAGCAGTAAGGGGTTAGGCATCTTGCTCAAGGATGCTTACACATAGGTCTCGGTTTTGGGGGGACACAGGGGATGTGTATCAAACCGCTCAAAGGTTAGCCGTAGCTAGACTACTCTCTGACAGAGTAGCGTATTGGTTCCGATGGTTTGGACTGAGACTGTTTGGGTTATTTTAATGTGCTTCCTGACAGTGCACCCGCAACTTAACCTCACCTCGCTACAGGCTATTTAGCACTGGTGAGATTTACCACCTGAAACCATCGCCTGCTAATTTCGCCACACATGCATGGCAAGGGGCCCAGGACCCGAATGCCAGTATGGTGATTGGTGAACTGTATTTGTTTTCCAGAATAATTTCAGTGCTTTAATTCTCTAATATGTTTCAAATGTGCTGTAGCCTATTCTTCATCTTAAATTACATAGTTGAGATATATGTATGATTTTAAAACAGTATGTACTGTACTGTATGTTGCTGTATGTGTAATGTTTTGAATGTGCAGAATGATTTGAACATGAGCATAGACATATGAGCTATTAACCTCTTAAAATCCAGGGGTTAATATATTCATTTAAATTATCATTGATGTGACTTGTGCCACATGCACATTTAAAGAGGACATACTGTACTTACCTTGGACAATTGTACAGAAGAGGACTATGTGTGTTGACTTAGCAGGGATAATCAATGAGAAGAGTTGATCAGTTGAAACCAAAACAGAATGCCTGAGACTCATATTTTTTTAATCATCACCTGTTGCAGAATATTGTGTTTTCATTGTGGAGGCACTTATTGATTTGAGAGCATATAGTTCTAATGTAAAATGTGAGTGACCCAGTTTCCAACCAAATATGTTTATGAGGCCTTCAAGGATGTCCATGGTGTGATGCAAGCAGGCACATGATAAGAGGTTATGAAAGCTTGGTACAGAGAGAAACCACAGAACATTCTAAGAACATTTTGGAAACATAACGATTGAATACCTTGGCTTAGCCTCTCTATCCATTTTACCAATAAACATGATTCACTCAGTTTATCTTGAGTCTTTCTTTGGTCAGACAATTTGGTCTAGAAAAGGTACACATTGGTGCAAAGAAATGTAACAGAATGCAGGAAATTAATATACATAAATACAAATACAGATATAGAAACATTTAGATATCTGTATGTTGGCCATGTCACATTGTCATTAAGGCTCAGCCCCCTTATGTTTTGATCCAAGAATCGCTCTTGCTTTTCTCTATTCATTATCATTCGTGTGATTTTCAGAAATGTATTTAGATTTTCTACCCCTAGTTCTGTAGCCTTCAAATGTAAATACAAGAACATGAACTTTGGAAAACGAACCTTAACTAATTTCTATTCTTTCCAGGCAAGTGATACTCCAAAACACGAAGAGTGGCCTCATCAAAAATAAATGTTCAAGGACCTTTGTATTTCTTTTGAAAAGGTTCAAAGGAGTGAACATTTGCATATGCCAAACCCAGCATGGCGCAATGCCCCTGACACAATGCTTCCGAGCTAGTATGCAGCGTTTTAAGTGGACATTACCTCCGCGATATCAATAATGTGAATACAACATGAAGGCAGGAAGCCTAGAAATAATGTACATGCAAATAAATGTGGAAATCTTCATAAATATAAACTATATGTAAATTCTCATAGCACAGACTTTGAAAGTTTTAATTTGTGCATAGATAAAGCAGCATAGGGAAATATAGCATATTGGCGACCCCATCTGGTCATGAGACACATCTGCACCTTGAGGGCAACGTGTCATATTTCAGTCAACCTTTAATGTTTACATTTTTCTCTTCAAAAATCTCTTGTCAGTGGTAGCGAGGTATGTTGTACAGAGCATGTTCAAGTACAGTGACCACCAATGAGGTGTCATGTTATATGGTTTTGTCTTAACCAATGGAATGGACAATTCTAATACTAATAGCATGTGGAAATAATATGGTCATTTCAACGAATGTGGCATATCTACTGTAATACAATATGACTTGCCTCTTCCATCTCTTCCTCCCGTTGGCGGTTGTGTTTGGTGTAGTCTAGAGGTCCCTCCCACTCCTCTTGTTTGTAGGTATGGTTCAGGCGCGGTGACGTCATCCCACTGTTTCCTCCGAGATGAAGGGAGGAAGAAGAGGAGGAGGAGGATGATGGGTCCGGAGAACGGACTCCGGGGCTGGTGCCAGACATGCTTCCCTCCTTTTTGACTGGCTTCTTCATGCTCAAGTCCAGAGTGCCATTCTCATCCATCTCTATGTCCAGTTCCTAGAGAGAGCCCATTTGGTGGTGTTGGGTGATAACTACTATCATAGAGCCTATTGTTGAAAAACATCCTTTATGCTGAGAACTTTTCATTATCTTTTTCTACACTTAGCTCCTGTAAAGGCTATTTGGCAGCATGATGAAGGATTTACATACAATATACACATTCTGACATTATATATACTATTAACATTTTGTTTTCTGTGTCCTACACACCAATATTCTGTGAAGACATATAATGATAAAATGCAGAGACCTTGGTCAATTGCCATGCCAAATAGCTATTCTGGTTGCAACAGTACAATAACTAGCAGAAATCACACAGACCACAAACCACACTTTGCTTATGTGGAACTGAATACTGAAATAGGGCTGAAACAATAGAAAAATTGAAACAATGTCATTAGCACATTGCAAGGCATGCAATTTAAAGGCACGTCTTACCCATGTTTTTACTTTGCTCAAATTCATGCAACCTCCATGTACAAGTGAATATGTATCTAAAATTCACCAAGGCACCTGCATATGCCCACCAACAAATGCGTGAAACACAAGGAAACATTGTTTTGTGGTTTTGTGGAAAGAAGCTGAGCTAGAAGCAATGTCGGAATTATTAGTCCCAAAGAAAAGCATCACTTCGGTGAAGGCTATTTTGGGACAATATGCAACTAATTAGGCTATTGTGAAAGGTGACGTGCTGGGATGAGACATAAACGCGGTGCTGTAGCGAATCTGAGGCGGAGCATTTCCGCTTTGGATCCGCTCCCATGTTAATCAATGATTCCTAGCGTACTGTAAGCGAGGCCGACGCTGCTCACTGAGCAGAGGTGGATCCGCACTTTTTATATAGAATGCAATGGAAATACATTGTAGAAGCAGGTTTAACACTACATAAATTAATTTGAGACACGTAGTGCATATCACTATTTTCACTGTATAACAATTAATAGGCTGTGTTTATATACTTGTATTTCTTTGTGCCATCTCTAACAGACATTAAGCCAAGTTAGCAAATCTAATATTTGGGGAGCTAAAACATATTTGAAATAACTGCTATGCTATGTATGTGTGCTTGAGCAGCCCTAAAATTTGTCTAAAATTACCATTTTTAGAACAGGGCACCTGTTTTTAAATCCATGCTTGAAGCAATAGCAATAGAGCAGATACAATTTTGACAGCATATCATGTGGTAATGCTCCCTCACATGTTTTAAATCTTTCATATATAGTATATTTAACTTAAATCTAGATTTGAAAAAAAAAATTGCAAATCAAATCGCAATCGAAAAATGTCAATTAGATATTTTCCCAAAATCGCTCAGCCCTATTCTGAAACTGAGCTATTTTATACACAATCTCACTTCTGCATATCCAATGGTTTCTAAGCCTTAGTGAGGTTTCTAAATAAAATAATAGCAATTATAATTAATGTTTCACCGTGGAAAGTTTATTTGTTGTACGTAACGTTTCAGGCCCAGACACAATTTGATATATGTACACACATACTTAATACTGCATGTACCATGTGTTAAACACTCCCTTATTGCTCCTAAAACCCCTTATTGCTCTAGTGTTTCAGCTTCACCGTATTCACCTTTATTGCTTGCCAATAATAACCTCTTTTGTACACTACTATATCTTGTCAGCAACAACAAGTTTACTGTGTTTTCAACTAATCACGTTCAATTCTCTTAATGTTTTGGCAGAATAAAATGAAGGCTATGTTCTCAGTAGCTATTGTATCTAAAGGGGCACTCAAACACACTGGGCCAGAGAATAGAAGCAGGGGTGTGCATGGAGAAATGTTGGAATTTAGCCCAGAAATGTTCCCTAGCTGATTAGCTCAGTTGTCACATGTTCCAATGTTATAATTCATCCACCATTGACTTTGATGCCAAATGTCACAAAAGCCAGTTCTTGGATCAGTGTCTTGTTGAGCATCACTGTGCTTTGCTGTGCTGCCGCAGACATCGATCCTCATATATATTCATTCCCCTAAAAGTGTGTCAGGAAATCGAAAAATGATGAAGCAGTCACTCTCTCTGTGAGGCAAAAAAGCTTTTAAAAATCATGAGGAAAAGTGGTGCTCCAATTACACCTCATACACACATACAGAGGGCTATGTAGAGTGGGATAGAGAAAGAAAGAAAGAAAGAAAGAAAGAAATAAAGAAAGAAAGAAAGGAAGGGAGGAAGGAAGGAAGGAAGAATAGGGAAATAGAATATTGTTGGTGAGTAGAGAATGAGAGGAGGGAGATCCCACTAGCAGATAATGGAAAATGCTACCTGCTGCAGAAATAATACAGCAAACTGGCTGGCTGCCAAATTCAATAACCACATGAAAAGAGGGAGGGATGGAGGGATAAAAGGATGAAAGAGGTGACGCAACTGTGTCTCAACACCATCCTGTTGCTCTAAGCCAATGCCTCCTTATGATGAATTCAAACAGAGTTGATGGAGAGAAGTGGGGGCTTTCTACTTCTGAAAACAAAACTCATTGACTGCTCTCTCTCTCTCTTCTCCTCTCTCCAGCTGTGGCCTCCAACAACAATCAGCTAATACAATCTTTCCCTCTCAAAGCACTGCTCCCCAGTATGAGTGACTAAAGGTCTGCATGACAAATGAAACCATGAGCATATTGCTAGGCAAAATATGTCACACTATTAATATATGTAAATCAGTGGTACAGTAGTAGTCTTCTCTCTACTTTTTTAAAATAATAAAGTGCTAAGAAAATCTTATGTACTAAGCACTTTATCATATAGGCCATTAGGAACTTTGTTTGATGATTGAATGGTATATTGACATGGTTGTAGTCAGGGTGACAAGATGCTGGAACTATTCTGATTTAATACTGATTGCTTACAATTGCTGGTGTATGACCTGTCCAACTATCGGACCAATGTAAGTTGCTTGGGATAAAAGCGTCTGCCAAATGCTGTAAATGTAAATAATGGCAGGCCTAATATGATTTTCTTCTTGGACACCTAGTTTAAATTTAATTCTAAAACATCTGTGGAAAACGTGCATAATAAAGAGTGCTTAATACCAGTAGAATAGGTGATAAGCTTTGTAAATGTAGAAGGGGCTCATTTATGGTGAGTACTGTACTCTCTACTGAGGCACAGTATCTCAACTTTTATGCGTAACAAATATTTTATTGGCTAAAGCGTTGCTTCGTGTAATTATATTGATATCACTGCTACTCTATTTGACAGTTTTTCTGCAAACGTGCACATAAAGTAATTAAAGTAATAGGAAGTATGCTTAATCATTATTATATCACCCAAATCAGCCACAAACTAAAATAGACACGTAGCATTACAACAACGTAACACTACATTTACTGTACAGTATAGGTGAATACATAATGTCGGGTTACCTTGTGATAGTGTTTGGTGCTGAGGTTCTCAGGTTTTTCCCAGCAGCGTGTGGACAGATTGAGAATGGCGGTAGCAGCCATGTGAGCTGCCTCTGCATCGTGGGAGTAGTCGTAGGCCGCAGCAGACGAGCTCTTGCCATAACCGTGGAGACTCAGGCTGGGTGACGATGACTTGGGAAATGAGGGCTTGGCTATGTGGGACCAAAACAGACAGTTTCAATTACTTTAATCACTGGAATGGGCAAAATTATATTATGTTGCCCCTCGCTGATATACAACCCCTTAATGACTTAATGATACCTTTTCACAGAAACATAAACTTCTTAGACTTTACTTTAAATACATTCAAATAAATATATTCTGCTTGTGATTTATAATTTACTGTATAGTTGAAAGTGTACCATTGTCACTAAATGTTCTATTACAAAACTTAAATGTAATAGAACACATCGTGAACCATGAAAATTATATAATATTGCCAATATCGTCCACCAAGTCTTCCGAAATGATTTTTTCCATTTAACTTTTTTGCCAACAGTCCTTTCAAGTGACTTCTAAGCTGTGACTGCACATAAAGGATTGATTTACTTTTGAAGGCTTTAGGTGAGGTTTCGCTGGTGGGCATCTTTGGAGCAAGCATGCGCTTCCCAAATACTTGGACGTCGAAGCTTGCATAATCAAAGGACACCTTGGAGTATTTCTCTAGCTCCTTTGCCAGGTTGGCTCGAGGTGTAGTGGACACCATACTGGGCCTGTAGCTGCCATACTGGGGCACGTCCAGCTGCTTCACAAAACACATGGGCCTGCACACAGTGAGGGAGGAAGCATTAGTACTGTACTGGAGGAAAAAAGGAAGGAAGGATGGATGGATGAATGAATGGGGGATGAAGACAATGCGTAGATAATTGCGTAGATTAAGAGAAAGACTTGATCCTGTAAAAAGTAGCACAATGTAAAAAACAACAGAGCAGGAGAGAGAGAAAGGCCAACAGCGTACTTAGCCAGAGAGCGGTGGGAATAAAAGCACTCTTATCAGCAGAGGGCACATTTGCATGTTGTACAGCAGAGAATTTATGAGCTTTAAGCCCTTTCACTATCCTGGAGAGGCTGGGATTTGATCAGACCTGTTGGCATAAATCCACTGATAGTGGCAGGCAAAGGGAGAGAAAGGAATGTTTGAAAGTAACAAAGAAAGGAAGAAACACAGAGACAGTAGGACAAGAGTAAATCACTGCTCTAGGATTTTTGGCTAAGCATAATAATAAGCTGTATGACCCAGGGCCTCCTTTATAAAATGGACCTAAGATCCATTTTGATCTTACAGTAAGTATGACTTAAAAACCACATACAGTATACTGTATGCTACTTATAAAACCTTACCTTGATGTGGATATGATTTTATCTCTACGTGAAGTCTAAACTTGATATAAGTGATTTTCCTGCTGGTTATGTAGTAGTATTGTAGTTTGGTACGCATTCTTTATTCAAGCTTGTTGGGAACTTTGCTTTATATTAGGAGATTGTAAGGCACTTTCAGATGCTGTCCATTATATTGTATTTTTTGGCCCAACTCATTTTAGAGTTTAGAGCCAAATGTCAGCTTTGTTGGGCATCGTTTGCCATGCATTGTGCAGGGCAAACAAGGAGCTATCAACTGCTCCCGATTAGCCGGAGTACATTCAAATTAATTTCTAACATAAGCAAGGTTCTTTTATAAATTGACCGTAAGCACACTGTAGGAAATGATCTTACGTCAAGTGTAAATCCAAGAACATTGCCCTGCAATCACATTGGAGCTGCAAACCACTGTGTTAAAAAGAAAATTATTTTTTTGACAGTATAAACTTCAACTGCTGTTTTCCACCATTGACCACTGGGGACTTATTCAACATATCTTCCACTAGAATGCGGCTTGCGTACAGAATATTTACTGACTTCTGCTGCGTTGTTCATACATAACTGACCAGCAGCCTCATTTTCATAACAATAGGAGTAGAAGAACAAGACAAGTCTTATGTTTTAATCCGTGATGCTTTGTCAGACCACTGATGAGGTTTTCCTTAAGGAAAGCAATTATTTTTTCCTATCCCCACAACACCCCTATAACTCGCATAATTAGCTTATCGGCTGCATTATTAATTAAAATACCAATGAGGGAGAGTGTGTACTTAGCATAATACCAGTGTCTGGTCGTTGTTAATTATCATTCCTTTGGTGGTTATGCGGGTGGTTGCCTGGCTGGGTGGATGAATGAAGATGCAGAGACCTCAGTGTTTGAGGTGACACCGCTAAGTCAGGATTGAATTAGACAGCCAGACTGCCTGGCTCAAGACTCCGTGATTACTTCCTCTTGCTTGTCACAAGCAAGCTCCACCTTCTGTGATCAAGCAAGGTTGTATCCCTGACTGAATCCCCAAGCAGAAACCTGCCTGTAATCTAATATGCACACTTCATATCCAAACAAAACCACATTGGACGTTCCCTCACCTGACGCTCCAATGTCAAAAACAAGATGCAACAGCGGGAGAAAAAGGAATGCAGGCTTGTGTGTTGCATCCATCACCTTAGAACTCGTTCGTTGGAACTTCCTTTCAGGTGCTCACTGATTGGCTGAGGGAGCTGCTGCTTGTCATGACTCTTGGGCAGTTTCTCTGCAGCCGCAATGGGGCATCCTGACAGACTGAAGGATGAGAAACATATTAGAGCATGTGCGGCTAATTAGGTATTGCCAGCAAACACTGTAACATCTACTGTGATACACACACATTAGTATTTTATATGTAGGTACATACCTGCGGTGTGTGTTACGGTTGCTGTTGACATGGCCTTGTCCAGTACAGCCAGGAGTTGGACACTTTAATACATTCTCATGCATGGCCAGGACTAAGGAAAATAACATTATTATTATTATTATTAATACATAGACAAGCACACATAAAAACAATTGGATTGTTGTAGAAGACAGCCTCTAAAGAATAAAATACAAATCCTTAAATGTAAATCTGAAGGTTAAAGTGAAAACAAAGTATCAATGCATGAGTCACTGCACAGACGTGGATGTAAGTGGGATATAACTAAGACGCTACTGCTAGCTCTTAGTCTTCCCACTGCCTGCTGACTGCATGTTGCTGGCATGGCGTGACAACTGCTGTGTAGAAAGACAAACATGACCATTGTCTCCTGTGAGTGAGTGAGTGAGTGAGAGAGAGGAGGACTCACTCTCTGGGGGGATCCTGTCCTTGTGCGGGCAGCCAGACAAGCTGCGGTGGTGGGGGTACAGGCCAGTCACATGACCTGTGCCATCACACCCGGGCGTGGGGCACTTGATCTCTCTCTTCTCTGGCCTGCTGCTGTCTGGAGAGGTGGAGGGTCGGGGATTAAAGGGAGGTAAAGAAAAACAAATGAGGGGGAGGAGGATCAAACGAGGGAGGTGAGGGAATCACAGGGAGTCAAATAAAGAGCAGGTGCGCATGATAGAAGGACGAGTGAGATGACAGTAAAGGAGACGTGTGAATATTAAAAGGTGACACTGTTTGCTTGGCTGAGCATGACATCTATAGACATATGGATGGCTGTACAAAAGCACACACGCTTGTCTCTGTTCCTCATTATTCATGTATATCAGGGCACTGACAACGTGCGTCGCACATTAGCATAGGTGTGATTTGACAAAGTGCGTTTAGGAAGCAAGACCAGTGTTAGCTCACAGTTGCAAATAAAAGAAAGCATTCCAAATGACCAAAAGTGAAGCTAAAGAAAATGAAACCAGACCAAAATATAAATAAATGAAAAAAGCAATAATGTAATTACCACCGTTAAAGCTGTTAAATCTTTAATCCGCCACCCACTGCCAACACTGACACACACACACACACACACACACACACATGGCTGAACTGTAGATAGCTCTAGAGAGCAGCGAAAAGACATCAGTGGCAAAAGAAGGCAGGATGATGCTCTATTGGTCTCCAAATTGAATGTTAACGAGCTGTGCACCTCCTAATTAGTGGTGGTTGGAGCAGGAACGTCGCCACAGGGGGCAGTCAAGGCCGAGGAGAGGGCGGCACTAGCAGCCATGTAATTGTGCTACGCCTATGATGAGAGGAGCATGACAAGCGGGCAGCGTGCCAGAAGGAAATAAACACTTCACCACTGATTAGGATTGTCTCTCCCTTGTGGTCTGCTGTGTTCATTTTCCTTCTTGCTCACACGCTTTCCCACTCTCATGTTAAATGCTTCCATTGGCTCTCTGTGGATGTGTCTTCCTCTAAAAGCACTCCTGTCTATACAGTGTCAGAGAGTATGGGGTCCATGAGTCAGCATACTTTACTTGGAACACTGTGTTTATTTTTAACATTGTGCTACCATGGCACTGTGAATCTGTGTATCCAATTGGTTTAAGTCCCTTTCCATGCATGCATTTTCTGACAGCAGGTGAGCTATTGGCTATCTACTTGATAGTGCTTGAGCTAGATCTGCATTCAAATGTATGGTCAAATCCCTGGTCTCTGAGGTGGGTTTTTTGTTGAGTGTGATGTAGCACACACTACATGTCAAGTCAAGTCAAGTCAATTTTATTTATATAGCCCTTAATCACATTGCAGTCTCAAAGGGCTTTACAACCT
>JAODUH010000022.1:312702-337756 GCA_027564835.1 Typhlichthys subterraneus | reverse complement strand
AGATGACCAACAAACATCCATTTGACTCTGCACCCAGTTCTCTTTTCCAGCGCAGGGAACATCGTCATCGACACGCTATGCTTTACCAAGGCAGCAACTTCCCCCAATGACATCAACATTCTGGGGCCGCATCATCCACACAGCCTACTGGATCGTGACAGCATCTCCCATCCACCACACTCAGAGAAAAAGAAAGAGATTATACCCTTTCGGAATTAGTAAGTACAGCTAAGCCTACCAATTTTGTAGTAATACATTCTTACTGTAAAATGTGGTTACATATATACGTATCCACTATAATCTGAGCCAGTGAGCCAGAGATACACCCTGCCAGAAACAGTTCATAATGTCTTGTATCTATGTGTCACGTGGGTTTCTACACTGCCCCGCCCCTTTAGGAGACCAGTGGCAGGTTCTGTGTCTATTCATTCCAATGGCAGAAGTGAATTTGAATACAGATTAGGGTACATTTTTCACAATATGGCTAAAAGTTGTAAATATCACATGGTAACAAAAGAAAATATGCAAACACCCTATAACTTATATAGATTCCGAAACATACTACCAATAACACCATGCAATGCAACACACAACCCAATCACAGGAGAGGCACCCACCTACAGTAGAAGAGCAGAAAAGTACTAGTTCATACACTGAGTCTCCATATTGTTCATGCACACAAACTTGAACTGGTACAGTATGTCTCATCACCACAGCTAGAGTGTGATCAGACAGTCTGAGCTGATCCAATCCAAGCCTGTGTGATGAAGCCTCAGACACCCTTGTGTGCATGCTTAGTTGCCTAGTGTCATGCCTTGTATCTCTCAACAGCAATACAGGAATAAGCATCTACAGTAAGTAAGAGGTCATGAATGAATGAATGTGTGGGCGGGTGCGTTAATAAGAGTGTCCACAGTGTCCACAGCAGAGAGGCTAGGACCAAGGAGCCCCTACCTTTGCTGAAGTAACTCTTGCGCAGGGCGTCCAGGTGCTTGGGTCGGTCATCCACAGTGAAGTAGCGCTGGCGGTGGACGTCAGGCGTGCGCAGCAGCTCTCTGGCTGCGCAGGGCTTCACCTGCTCGGCCTTCAGGGCAATGGCCTGCTCCAGGAGCCCCAGGTTCCCGCGGGTCATGTCGAACATCTCCGACTCATCCGTCACCGCGGAGTGCTGGGACAGGCTGTCATCGTCACGCTCATCGTCTCCGTCCTCCTCCTCAGCGTCCTTCTCCTCTGACCGGTCAGAGCGCACTTCAATGATGTCAGGAGAGGCTGAGGAGGAGGCTTTGTGGTATTTGTAGTTCTCTTCCCGGGCATTGGGGTAGTAATCCTCCAGCAGACTGGCCCTGTGGGAGTTGTAGCTTAGAAGAGGGCTGGCTTTGTAGCTGTGAAGTGGGCTATTGTATGTGTCAGGAGGCTCTCTGGTCAAGCTGTAGCTCTCAAAGGGGCTGGAGCGGTGGGCAGGACTGAGCCACTGGCCGCCCTGCGGGGGACTAGCCCTGTGGCTCTCCGTCTTGATGTGGCTTTCCTGAGCTGCTGCTGCTGCAATGCTGGTGATGGTGCGGACATGGTTGTCACCCTCTGCATCTTCATCCTCATGCTCCTCCTCGTCCTCCTCCTCGTCTGGGTCCTGCTTTAGTTCTTTGCTGTCTCCATACTCCTCCTCCTGCTTTATATGACCGTGGCAGACATATGGGCTGAGATACTGCTGGTCCAGCTCCTCAATGCTCCTCTCCTCAGCCTCCTCTTCCTCCCCTCCATCAGCCTCCGTCAGGGGAGCAGAGGGACCTCCCGACACACGGAGCTCATCCTCTACCTCCTCCTCCCCCTCATGGGCCGCTGCCACGGCGACACCCAGTGTAGTCTCCATGGCAACGGGCTGCTGAGCTGCCTGTGTGGGACCACAGGTGGCATCATGGTTGTGTGAGACTTGGCCGAGGTGAAGGAGAGACTTAGCAACCTCCTCTGCTCTCTGAGCGGGAGAGTCAACCTGCTCCCCGGCGACAGGTGCTGTGTGCATCTCACAGGGCTCAGTGGCCATGCACTCCTCCTCTGTGTGATGAGAGAGAGTGGTCAGCTAGTTAGTATTACCACCTCTGTCTGCATCTTCCTGTAATACACTGCATGTAAACTAATATGGTGCTCGTGACAAACCCAGCAACCACATTATATGAGTTAATAATAATGTAAACACATACTCCTTGTTTAGTCGCTTCAAAATGTTCTCTGCAAACAGGACCAATTTATGCCCGTATCTTTCATGAGGACTTCTCGGCATGGAGCTGCTAGAGTGAGACGGACTGTGTTGACTCCCTGTTAGAATCACTGCACCTATTTTGACATCTCCCTTCACAAGGACTTGGACTGGTATAGAAGTTTCAAATGATCTTTATTGCCCCACCCATATAATCAGTATTGTCTCATTGATGTCCCTAGACTTATAAGATAATATATTAGTATTATTTAGTCTGGCCAGAAAGAGTCTATGTGAACTGATAACTAAATACAGAGGTGTACTGTGACCTTGCTAATTAACGCAAGCTCTTCAGCAACATTATATTAACATGTTGACACACAGTAATCCTGAATTGATCCTGTGGTGAGACCTACTTATAGTTCACTTCAGAAACAGTATGGAGGTGGTTGGTTTGGAGGACTAACTTCTGTTAAACGTAATACCTGTCAATAACTGATTTTATTTAGTTACTGCTGCAACATTTTCACAATGTTGCAGCTAGACAGATAACTTAACCTGCCAGGTTATTTATATGGATGAAAACATGATCAGTTAATTATTATTATTATTATTATTATTATTATTATTATTATAATTATTGTTATTAAATAAACAAATATCCACGTGACGATAATGTCTTATTTTACCTGTATACTGTATATACCTGTATTACAACATTTCCTGGATATGTTTTGGTTATGTTAAGGCATTGGGCTGCTTATCTGGTTAGTGTTAAGGGTTAGGTGTTAATGTTGGAATATAGATATGGACGTTGTTTCAATAAAGATGGGGGACATTTCATGTGGCCCTTAGCAACTGCCACATGCCTGGCTGTACAGTCATTTCCCTGTAATTGTGCTTCATAAGGTGAATAACATACCTTCAGGGTCATCTGCAGGTGTGCCCGCCTCCTCGTCAAAAGCATCATCCCTCTCATATTCTTGGTCATTCCCCTCCTCCGGTTGGTCCTGCTCCTCCTCTGGCCCTCCTTGTGTCTGTCCTTCCCCCACCAGGCCTTCTGCCACCTCTTCCTCTGTCTCCACAGCCATGTCCCTCTCCTCTTCCTTGCCCTCCTTCTCTCCATCGTCTCCATCCAGCTCGCTGCTGGCCTCGCTCTCTGTGCTAAAGCCCTCATCCAGTGCCACTTTCAGAGGGTGGGATTTCCTCTTGGAGGCTGGCCATTCTGCTTCCTGTTCCTGCTCGGCCTCCTCAAGGCGCCGCTTTCTAGCGATAGGACAGCCCAATACACTGAAAGGAGGAGGAGGAGGAGGAGGAGGAGGGAGAAAAGGATGAAGGAAGCAACACAGGGGAAAATACTGAACTATGTTGTTTGTAATATCATAAAATAAAAGCAAAAAAACATGGCAACCCTATGGTGTACCTAGCATGACTTCAGCATGATGAAAAAGGGCATGAGGGTGCCTATAACTGAAGCAATGAAGCAATGCACTCTCCGTAGCTACATGTGCCCTGCGGGAGGTGCTAATGCTTGCTTTTGGTTCCAACATCCAACAACCAATCTAGAGCCAATTGACTGGAACATATAATGAGCAAACACACATCTCTGTGAGCTGAAATCCAATAATCTCTCGCTCACACACACCTGAGAGAGGTAGATGGAAGGGTGCTCTCGCTAGCCCAGTGAACACACATGTAAACAGATATCGCCCCATCCTAATAAAGAGCCGTCATAAGCCAATGAGCGGCCGTAGTCTTACGGGGGTCTCTCAGGGTTAAGAGATATATGAAATCTGAGATATGAAGGCCTGAAAAAGCCATAGTTCATATTTTGTTAATTTAATTGTAAAGTTATGTTAAGTTGTTTATAAGTTGTTGTTAAGTTAATTGTATTATACAATATATACTTTCTCTTTCCCTCCCACAATCCTTAGTCTTATAATAATATTATATTATTTATACTTACCATACATTATATAAACCTGCGTATATAATGAATATTTTTATTTTGTACTTAATTTCTAAGCCTCAGATCTGAAAAGGGAAGGATTAAATTGAATTTTAAAATTAATAGTTAAAAAAATGTCCAACCAATAATCACAATAAAGAAGCGATTGAAATATGGGTGGTGGTATGAGTGTACAGTAATGCTGCATTCCATTGGAAATAGCAAGTTTGTAGCTAGTTCCCATTTCAGAGAAAAACATTTCTTTTTGGAAAAATGTACATGTCTGCATTTTGTAGCATTTGAATCCTACAATAAATTGCTACACAACCATTTAAAATGCCATAAGAGCAGAAGAAGTAAGTTATTAGCAGGCAAACTGTTTGCTCATCTAATCTATAGAAAATAGCTCACCAAGGTGCAGCCATCTTGCTGTGATGGCAGGTTTATTTATCTCTGAATACTGGAGACCAGATACATTCTACTCCAAATTCTGACTAAAATAGTTATTTGTCCTAGGATGTCAGATGCATTTGCTATCTCCAGCTTCAACAGAACACAACACAACGTTGTGAATGTGAAGGGACAGAGTGTGTGAATGCGGGGTTGCAGGCTGGGTTTAGACAAACAGAGGGTGGGGTTATAATGTGTACCTTCTGTGTCGTGAGTATCTCCCACTGATATGGCCAGAGCCATTGCATCCAGGGGTGGGACAGCTGGGTGAGATGGATGGAGGTTAGAGATTATGTTTAGAAAAGACTAGTTGCCTTTTGTAGAAGAAGCAGTGATAACCCAGGCAATAAAAAAAGCAATCAAGATAAGCATGGGAGCAGGCCAAATACACAGCACAAGCACGGGTTATTGCACATGCATGCGGATAGTGCTTCTGTCACGGCAAAATGTCATTGTGCAAATTCTTTTCTTAATGATTTTTATTGAAATCACTGGATATTCGCTGCTGTCATTTTTATTATGAGAGTTTCCTTCAACCATATCGATGCCCCTCCTTTGCCACCCCGAAATTAAAAACTACAAAATGCATGAATGCTTCATGTTATTGTGTGTCGTCCATCAACCCCGGCCTATATCCTGTTACTGCAAGGTGATAAGGATCACAAGTCACACTGCAATTTCCCCCCTACGCCACAAGTCATTTTGTGGCCTCTCACAATTACGTTGCTGTGACCCCTCAGGACGAAAACCTTTTTGACAGTTGTTAGCCCACCCGCTTTCTCAAACGAGGTTACCGTTTTTATCACCAGTTATGCCCCATTCTTAATTTTTCTTATTAAAAAAAATGTCACATTTGCATTTTAAATAAGGTCCTTCTGAGTTCTTTGAGTGATTTTATGTACAGTATATATATATTTTTAAAGATTGAAAGCTAGCCACCGTTCTGGAGTGCACCGGTCATAAAATATGAGAGGGCATGGAAACCTATGAAAAATATTAGGTGGAGGGAAAAGGGGAGAATGGCAAGGGAAACCATGCATAGAGATACTGTAAACTGACCGATTTCGGGGGGTAGTATGTTTGCTTTTCCACCAATACGTTCTCCACAAGGAGATTAAATGTTGACAGGGGATGAATCGTGTTTATTTACACTATGGTTAACCATGTATCCTATAGGCTATGGCTAGATATCTGAAGCACATTCTGTGTTCTGGCTCTGAAAACCATGGTCAAAATAATGTTTATGTCATATGGCTGTTTAGGAGGAATTATAGGCTTGTTATTATGCTTCTATCCAGCCTGAGAACATTCATTTGAAGTTAACATTTATTAAAGACTAAACTAGTTTTCTTTTAATATGTCTAGTACTCTATGTCTTTTACACTGGAAGATAAGCAGAAAAAAGTGGAATTGATAGCAGCCTGTCTAAACCCTTTAAATCTTTTGATTGCCTGGCTGGTATAGTTCCTCTGACCATGAAATCGTTGTGTGAAGTCAAATCGAAGCCACTGTGAGTGCTTGAGATACACATGAAAGACGTTTGGTGAAGAGGGATATCACACAAAGACAGTCTGTGTCTTACCTCAGCTCTTGTCCTATGAGCTCTACAGGAGTCGCTGAAGAGGAGAACATAATAACAGAGGGAGGAGAGAGAGGAGAACAGAGGAGATGTAGGGAGAGGAGATAAGAAGGATTGTGGGAGGTAAAGACAAAAGGTGAGCTGCTAAAAGAGAAGTCAGATCAATAAATGGCAAATGCATACGATTACCATGAGCCTCTGCTCATAGAGGGTTGCACACTGCTGACTGTGTGATGTTGATGATGGGGGCGGCATAAAAACAAACATAAGAAATGCCTATCCACTCCCACACACACACAAACTGTATGTGCTCACACAAAAATAAGCATACAAAATGAATATCAGCAGTCGTGTGTTAACAAACAAACAAGCTTCCACCTACCCAAGTTTTGCTTCCAGGGGCACACACACATCCACATAAAAGCACACTCCAGTATTACTACTGTATATATACAAACACACACTTTTAAGCACACACACAGCTATACAGAGAAACCACAATCACAAACAAACAAACCAAATGCCAAAGCTCAGGCACAAAAACACTTGTACATTTGTATGCATTCAAACAAACTCAGGCAGATATGTACACAGATTAGCATGGGCACATGGACACACGGGCACACATGCGCCCAAATCACACCCAAATACAAACACAAACACACACACATTATTATTGAATCAGCTAAATGGCATAGCGACATTTGGGGGGTGGGGAAACTAAACAACAAAAAACAGAAGTGACAATTATATGCATACTTTAGCAATAGAATATGATTAATTGTCACAGTTTTGTTATCATAATTAGCCAAAGGAAATTAACAGTGTAATGGCCTTCATCTGTGGAAAATGCAGCGTTTCTTTCTTGGCGGCCAATTTAATTGTCTTTAAAACATAAATCGAGCTGCAGTCACAAATATCAGCATTGTCAAATTCCCCCCATCACCACACCCCCCAACCCTGGGGGGTGTGGTGATGGGGGGAATTTGCTGGGGGTAGGCAGTCATTGACCGGGGGATCCCAACGATGGAATGACTTGAGAAATATACTGTTTTATTTTAGTGAAAAAGAACAGTGCAGTCCTGGAGAATGACGTCGGGGCTCTGCTATCACCTGCATTAATCATGTGTTAGCAAAGTGCTGGATCTCAACATACAAACAGCATAGTTGGGCTGCAGTGAATATGTCTGCAATATCAGAGTTTCTGAGTCTTTCGTCATGCCATGTGTGGGAGAGGGGGTTAAGGAGTTATAAGCCCCTGCCTTGAAAGACACACACACACACACACACACAGTATACAACGCACAGGCAAACACACACACATACAATATACAACATACACACACACACACACACACACATGCACACAGGTTCACACACTGCGGCATACATAAATGTATGAACATCCACATAGAGATCCACACGTACCAAAAACTCACACACCTGACTGACAGCTGCGAACAACCACGCTATCTGGCTGACCAAGGTTTCTCTGTGTGTGTGTGTGTCTAATGCACACAATTCATATTCTCTTCTAGAGAATATTGACTAGATAGCAACTTAAGTAGACAATAGTTGTGACAGAACAGAGGAGATGGGAGGGGAGGAGAGGGGAGAGGTCATCCACTCACCTCTCATTCCCTTGGAGCGTGTGCGTGTGCGTTTGTCGTGCGCCTCTCCACTCATCTAGAAGGGCGAGAGACAAAGGGGTGGGGGAGAATGTATGGTGTGACTACACTGTAGATCACGTGTATCTACCACATCAATACATTGATACCTCCATATAACTAAATATACATATACATGCTATATGAAAGACATTATACTAGACTGAAATATATTTGAGAGATGATTTTGTCTTTGGACCACAACATAGAAACCCTACAGCACAACATTCCTGTATATCAACCTATACTCACTCTCTTTGGCAACACAAAAAACATGATTATATGTTTTACTTCCACATGCTTTGTACTGTACATGTGTTGCTCAAACTCAAAAGGAGAGAGGATTAAAAGAAACGAAATCATGGAAAAGCTGAACCAAACTCTAAAACATTGTAACTTTTTAAAGTGTATTAAGCCACCAGGTTGCAGTATAAAGATATATAAAAACATAAATGCTACACAACAAAACACGTGAGTGGTTAATATGATTGGATGCCACATAGGCCTCCGTATACACAAACGGGGGGCAGGCTAATAATCGTAACTATGCTGAAAATAATATGAAAGGGCAAATACGACAGCATACAAAAGCACTCTAATAGCCTTTTTAAAGCCCAGGTTTGGAGCGTGGCGGTGCTTCAGCGCTACAGGCCTGGCTTTTATAGGCACAAAAGAGCAGGTGTTAACCCCAATGGCTCTTAAAACATAAACACACACACACACGTGTGCATGCACGCTTTGACCCACAGCCGCACCTTTCTCTCCACTCTGAGTCGCTCCCGGGTAGCCGACTGCTCTCTGAAGCTATCAGGCGCTTTTTTTAGACACAATGGAGCCATTAGCTTTGATTACTGGACTCTGTTTTTTATTTGTGTCGTTTGTGTCGTCCCTCTCTCGCTCTCCCTCGCTCTCACTTCCTCCCAAAAGCCTTCATTACACCCCACCCCCCACCCCCGGACCCCCACCCCGGCATTTAGCAGCTTTGTTCGCTTTTTCTATCGTGGAGTTGGCATGGCCACAGGGGCGTTCAAACACGGGTGCCCTGTCTCTCTACTTCTTCTTCATCTATCTATCTATCCTTCTTTCCCTCCTTCTCTCCTTTTGGCAATGCCCCTTCCTGCTGATAGACTCAAGTGAAAAGGAGTGGGCAGAGAGGGAAGAAGGCTCGTTGTTGTTTCACGGGGAGGGCGCCTGCTCATTCCGCTCATTTAGCTAGTGTCTAGTGCACCACCCTCTCCCTGACCGGAGGGAGGTACAGGTGCAGATGGGAAGCCCTCTCTTTTCTGTCTTTTGCGAATGGTCTGAACTTCTCCATGTTGGTGCTCCACTTGCAACAAGCTGTTGTCCCCTGCCTGCCTGCCTGCTCTGCTCACACCACTGAGTGCAGTTTACAGTTGTTATGTGTGTCTGACTCTGTAAGCACTTAATGTTACAGTAAAGGCATTATGTCATATGTCAAGTATATTTGCAAGTCATTACTTGATTATATGTTTATTTTTGTTATGGCTAGTCACAAACATTCATTTATTCATGAGGTCTACATCCAATATCTGGTTGAATAGTTAACGGTACAATGTTACAATGTTTATTTTAGCGATGGACAGTTAGAGACTATCTACATGGACATAAGCATCAATATGTTATGGAACAATATAGAGTATAAACTAATTATGTTTATTCATGCATACCTGAGAAGAAATAATGTTTTGCCTCAAATCACTATGAACTCTTTCTATTGAGACAAACTTGCTGCCAAATCTGCAGCACCATTGCGTTTCAATGTGAATTTGATGCAGACAGTATAAAGAAAATATAAAGTGTATAAAGAATAGAGAAAGTACACACCTGAAAAAAAGAAAAGTCCAGCAGAAGAAAGGGGCAGTTAGCAGTTAGGCATCTAGCTAAAAGATGCTTTCAGGCATCAAAACCATGTCCTTTTAACTGGGAGTCAACCACCATAACCACTTACCTAACTAAATATTTATATTTTGTACAGCACACACCTACATAAGAACACAGTATTTTCCTAAATTACTTTAAACAACTAGCTGGATGAAGGATATTAAGGTAGAGTTTAATGGTGATAATGTCATAATAGTCATATTGACTGGTAGTTATGAGACATGCATTAATTTATTGTATCTCAATTTTTAGTTTTGTCCTCTTTTTATAAAAGCTTCCATGTTCACAACAATAAAAGATGTGCTTCCTTCACTCTACAATGCAATACATTATGACACATTATGATACAATACGACACAATAAGATAAAAAACACTAAATGATGCAATACCATATGATGGGATACAGTGCAATACACTTTATTGTGCCCAATTTGTTTAAGGCCCTCAGTGTTCCTGGATTCAATACAATACCAGACAAAAATTCAGAACAGATATGAAGACAAAAGACAGAATTATGCAAAGGAGGTAAAGCTCGAAGCGAGGGGGTGAGGGTCAAAGAGAAAAGAGAGCGGTGTGTGTGTGTGTGTGTGTGTGTTCTTTTTTCTGAAGGAATAATATCCCGTTAGCCATGCCCTTTTTCCACCACTCGCCTCCTTCCTTGCGCTCCAAGCTGATAGCCATCACATAAATCAAAACCTGGGCCAAAAGGGGGCCGTATTGCTTTCATGTTTGCGTAACCATAGCTACTCACATTTAAATTGTGTATTTCAGTCACATCCCCCACCCATTTTTTTTGTCAGTTTAGTCAATTTTTCTCAATTTCAGCTCATTCAAATTGTATACAACAGTGAATCCAGAGCAAGATCTTCATGATTTGTATATACAGTATTGTATGTGTGTTTGTATCTCCCCAAGTTAAAATGGGGTATGCACGCAGTTCATTCATTGTGGGGGGGTGTGCCTTCGGGACTTTCTCAGTGTATTCCTAGGAGTTGTAATGCATAGCACTGGGCATGCTGAAAGTAACACCACAGTAGAAGAGGCAACTCTAGGAAATGGAGAGCCATTTGGTGTGCGTATAGCACCTTATCAATAATGTCCCACTTTGTGTGCTGTAGGAAATGCCTCTGAATTCTGACAGCTCTATGTAAATGGTGGCTGTGGGCAATGACTTCACGGAGAAGGTCACTGTTCATCCCTGGGCGCACACAAATGACTCTTTTATTCATTTTCAGGTTTACAACAGTGTCAATCGAAGGAGGGGGTTGGTGTTAAGGCAAGAGAGATAGAGAGAGAGAGAGAGAGAGAGAGAGAGAGAGAGAGAGAGAGAGAGAGAGAGAGATGGGGTGGGGAGTCAAGACTAGGCAACCTTACAACAAAGACTGACATGTCCAAAATTAGCCATGGACAGCAGCTGCCAATTAGTGGCCTTCCTTCATCAGCCAGGTTGGTGAGTCCTAATTATTTAATGTATATAGGCTAATTCACCCAAACAGTGATGCAATCTCGCTTATATGTTCAAGCCCACATGTGTAAGAGCACATGATGGGTTGTGAGTTGTCTTTCAGATTGAATTCAGATTAGAATTATAAAGATTTTCACTAACGCTGCCTTTTCCTTCCCCTCCCTCCTGCCTTGTTTTTTATTGCTCTGTTCCCACTGACCCTGATAACATCAAGAATAGGTTTCTTCAAAGTGCATGCCTGTCACTTTAACCAGAAGGGGCCTTTCCCAATGATGTAGTGCCAGACATTGCCACCTCTTTTCTTAGCTCCACCAACCACAAAAAAAAAATCAAACCCAATCAATAAGTCATATCTTCAGACGAACCCTAGGCCCTGGTAGGGGGAAGCAAAAAGGCTATGTTTACTGGCCCCAAGGGATAACAGTGGCCGTACCCACCTTCCCCCACTACCATCTAAATACACCCCCCTCTCCTTCAATCTTTCCCCAGTCGATCTGCCCCTTTATTATGTGAGTGCCTCTTTACGAGTTGAGATGCAGTGACAAGCAAGAGCTTTCTGAAATAACATTTGCTACCTATCCTCGGATAAAGCGTGTATTTAGGTAGAAGTACACTAAATCCCAAATTAAACCAAGCAGTCAAAGTCTGTGTTGCAGCAGATCAGGTGTTGTTGAGGTTCTGACAAGAGCATAATCTCCTAGTCATGTTTATTTAGCATGCATGCATGCATGATTATGAACTAAACAGTGAATATTAATGCAGGCTATTGTGTCATTCCGAGTCAATGATCGCTATCTATCATCGATTCAACCGTTAAACTGTGCTGCCGTTCCACGGCCGTTATACTAGCGCTAACCTTTCCTGCCTATCCCTGCACCAAGGCAGATGGACACTGCACTGAGTGCTGTCAACTTGGTGTATTTTTTACTTAAAGCAGCTGCAAACAGAGGGAGGGAGACAGAGACAGAGAGAGTGAGAGGGAGAGAGAGAGGGAGAAAGAAAGAGAAAGAGAGAGAAAGGCAATGTACACACACTGGAAGACAGAAATTAAAAACATTTCTGATAGAAAGGACAGAGAAAATAGCAATTATTTCCCTGTAATGATATGGGCTACTCAAGGACATCCCTTTGAGTTCCACCTTAAAATGTAAATGAAAAAACCTCTCTAGCGAAAACTAAAACAAATAGCCTTTCTTTTAGTGTCTTTGATTGATGTTTGTTATATTTAAGTCCTTCTTACATCTCCTGTACACACCTGAAATTAGTTATTCTGATGAGATATTTGATCTGAGGTTGTAGCGCTGCGCTACAAACACCCAATCAGAAGTAAGGCGTCTTCCTGCCCTAACAGGTGCAACTAAAGTGACCATGGGATGGTCAGAAAGGTGTCCCTCCACACAAGCAGGGGAGGGCAGGGCCATGTCACTCACTCACCGTGATTGGTCGGTGGCTTTGTAGTCTCTGGGAGGCCTGACAGCGGCCGCTGCTTCTCTCGCCTCGCGTCCAACGCTGGTTCACCAGCTCCCCCCGAAACTCATTTTCTACACAGTGGGAGATGGGGGGAGAGGGAGGGACGGAGGGGAATAAAAAAGGAGTTGTCATTTTAAATCATTGGCATCTGAGCAGTGTAAGAGGAGGTCATTCAAGAAGGGTGGGGGCTGGGTGGAGAGGCATTGGGGTATCACGTCTTCTGAGGTACGTCAGGGTGCTCAAGCATGAGACCAGACACGCCCAGACACACTTTATTAACCAACGGGACAGACAGCATTTGTGTGTGTGTACTGTGAACCTGCCACCAGGCAGACACGCATACATACAAAATGCACATAGGCAGCAGAGCACAATGACATGCACACACAACCCATCAGTAGGCACAGATAAGTGCCCCAGCTGGGATCCCTGTCAGTCTGCTATTAAAATCAATCACATTTGCACATTTTTATTGAGTTTTCCAGGATGCATACATAAGCATGTTGGGGGGTGGTGTGAGGGGGATACGAAGCAAAGAAGTGTGGGGGTTGCGGTCAGTAAATAATGAACCATACATAAATATATTAAACCTACTCTCTGTAATGTCCACCATACTACCTTTGCCATTTTACTCACAAATTGTAAAAAAAAGTTAAACAAGTATGATTTTACAATATTGTGTGATGTAGCGGCTGAAACCAAAAGAAGTGTGAGAAATTAATGTATGTAGTATTATCACTTATCAGAGACACTATATAGAGCCTATAAGGACTTTGGTATTAGGTATGGTGATTTATTTCCCCATATGACCAGGCTGTGCTTGAAGGTTATTTGAATCACTTTAGGATGCATTTACTCTCCTGGCCACCATGCGCGATGTTAGGCCTGGACATTCGGGGCTAAAGCCCCAGACTTTTGGTACTAGCCCCAGACCTTTTGATACAATTGCAATAATATTTACTATTGTACTCCCGATTATTTATCAAAATGGCATAGCTGGCATAGTCTACTTAACATTGCATACAGTATCTTGCAATCATAAGAACTTCACACAACTCCGTCTCCTACCCTGACACTCACCCTCGTGCCTACACAGACACACACACACACACAGCTAAAGAAGCACCTAAGACCGTGTTGCCAGATGAGGAGGTTTCCTGCCAAATTGGGCTATTTGTAATGATAGTTTGCGGGGAAAAAGTTCCTTGATTTACAGTCTGCAGGTAATTGTGCGGTATAGGCTACTGTACAGTCAATAAAATATGGCAACCCTGCTGCCAGATAAAGTTGTGAATACTTCCGTTATCGCTCAGCATAACGTTCGGAATTGCTGGTTAATCCAAGCTGTAGGTTACACACACGACAAGAAGGCTTTTTTTAAATCTAAAATGAGTTTCCTTTTAGTGAAAAAATGTGTTAATAAACATGTATAAAGTGTTCTTTTTACCATTAAATATTTACAATAAATTCTGCATCAGTCAATTAGACTAAATATACTGTACTAGCTAGAGCTAGAGCTAATATAGCTAGAGATGAATGACCAGGGAAGACAGACGACAATTATATGATGAAAAAACAAGGAAAGAGAGGAAAACAACAACACCAGGAGACACCAGGAAAAACAGAGACAGACATCAAATAGTGATGGAAAGATAGACAGACAACAAATATATGATGAAGAAACAAGGAAAGAGAGAAAAACAACAAAGAGCAAATATGATGGAGACACCAGGAAAGACAGCATAATGCCTACAATGAGATGGGGACATAAGGAAAGACAGACAGACCGCATAATGCCTACAATGTGATGGAGACACAAGGAAAGACAGAGACAGACAACAAATAGCGATGGAAAGATAGACAGACAACAAATAGGCTTAGATGAAGACACCAAGAATGACTGACAGGTAACAAATAGTATACAATATGATGGAGAAACAAGGAAAGAGACAAGAGTAAAATATGATGTAAACACCAAAAGAGTAAAAGACACCAGGGAACACAGCGCTATAACAACAGCTAGTAAAATATCATGAAGACACCATGAAAAACAAATAGTATGGTATGCATCAACAGAAAAAAGATACAGGAGTTGTTACTGAAATAGAACAGTGATCAGAAGGATAATGCATTTAAGAAGTATTTTGTGCTTGAGGTTCGGTGGGTTTGCGTTTGCGCTCGAGGTTCGGTGGGTTTGTGTCTGGGCTAAGCCCCTGATCTCTTCAAACTCCAAAAAATGCCTCTGCTGGCCACCATATTCATGTCTATCAACAGGAAAGACAATCATTTTTGAAAGTTAGGGTCTTAATAATGAACTTCAAATTTCTTTGCTGTGGTTATATAAAAAAAATATGATTCCAATAACGGGATGTTGAAGCTTAAAGAAAGGTATGCAACAACATATTGTGAGATATCACATAACATAGTCAATTGTGATAGGGTCAAAACCAAATTTGACTCCAATACTAACTGTATGGCAGCCAATGAAAGACTGTAAACTTACAACCCACAAGCCGGCGTTAAGTCTGACTAAACAAACCTACATTACACATATGTTGATATTGTTCTGTAGTTAATGATCTGGAAACCTAGCTAGCAGTTATTTTCAAAAACAGCATCCCTTAGGAGTATCGTCTTTCCTTGTACCAAAGCAGATATGCTAAAAAATCCTAACGTGAACTAGCTTTGTGTCGACACATTCCATAATGTACTTCCATTTAAAGAATCACTAAGAAATGCTTTAGAGGTTATTTACTGCTAGGCTAACACCACTGGCTTGACTGCACGCAAAGTGGTGCATGTAAATACTGTATAGTCCAACAGAAACCTTGGGAGGAAATGTTTACTTCTCCTTTAAAGAATTTGGAAAAAAATCTCTCTTCTGAAAATATCTGCTTTCTCCTCTTGTATCCCAATCCTGTAGGCATTTTAAGGCTTTACTGCAATCTGATTGTTTTGCAGATAAAAATATATTAATATTTATAACATTCTGAAAAAGGAAGTGCCCTTGAAAGCATCATGAATCATTCTAAGCAGTGATCTGTCTATCTGTCCCTGAGTATGTGGAAAATTACATATGCAAGGCTTCTGTCAATAAAATAATGTACCTCGTAATGGTCTAAAAGTAATAACTTTGACCTCAAAGCTCCATATAAACTCTATTTCAGATGAGTGAAAAATCATTCTGAATAACTTCGAACCATCTAATCGACACAAAATACCTCTTTACAAATGAACACACATAAATTCCTGTCCTTTGTAGAGAGCCTATATTATCAAGATGTATCGGTTTGTCATAAGTTTCTCTTTTTTTTTTTTTTTGCTTGACTTTAATCTTTTTCTCGCTGCTTGTTCGCTCACTACTTTGAAAGATAAGACACTTCTATTTAAAAATTGGATTTTGTGAACCTGCCTTGCACACAAAGTGCACTCAGCAATTTCAAAGCCAAGAGACAGGCAATGAGACAACAAAAGGTTGCATGATGTCCGCATCAGAGGAGGGGGGGGAGGGGTTCTACCCCAAACCCCGCCCCTGTCTCCCTCCATCAAACTCTCTTCCCGTCTGCCCAGTGCATCTAAGCCTTAGCCAGTATAGCCCAGCCAGCACTCTTACAAACTGCTTGTTTATCAACTTTCAAGCCCCCTCAGTGGAAAAAGTGATTACAGCAGCAATATTGTTGCTTTGCATCTGTCTTCTTGTCTCTCAGCTATCTCTCTATAGCCTCCACAAACACAAACAAACTAATTTTTGGGTTTTCTCCTGCTTTGCTTTTTTGGATTTTCTATCCATCAGCAGCACTTTTGAAGGATATCTTGCTTTGTGTTTGGAATTACGGACAATACAAAATTGTTGTTGCTACAGACTGAAACTTAGAGAGTGCATGTCTCAGTTACACCTGAGTGCTGAGGATAACAATCAATATGTTCACACCATTCTCTACCCCTCCTCTTTGCTGCCCTTTTAACATTTAACAGTTGATGAGGGGAGGGGAGGGGGGTTGATTAAAATCTTACAGATCTCAATGCCTCTGGGTCACTATCACTGGCCATTCTGCACATTCTGAGCCACTAGTCAAATATATAGTACATCTAAGCTCTGTTTACATTTATAATAAGTCAATAAATAAATAAAAGAAACAAAGTTCGTAATGCCATTTCATGCCAGTGGCGCCCTGTGTCGGGACAATGGAGCAAAGACAGAGCTAAAACCATAGCTTGATTAAATAGAAGAGTGAACTGTCCATAACAGCATTAGTGTGCAGGGGCCTGGGCCCAAAGTCAGCTGCACACCCCTGTTACTGCTAAGCAGGATTTAAAGACAAAATGTGATTGCAGCAGGCCAGAAAAGGCTCTTAAAAGGAAGCTGTAGAAATCATATATTATGTTGTGCGATGTAAGCAGGTTAATACTCTAAAATAATATGAGACATTCTTCTATTTAAATACTTTTTTATACACAGCTCATCACAAGCCCCTCAGATCATGAGATGCTGCCATGTATGGTTGATATGACTTTCAGCAAACTACTATATATTTCACATCACATCACATACAGCTATACAGTACAGACAATGGGTTTCATGTTACGCTGTTGGTTTGACTTAATTTACTATTAGAAATTAATAGTTGACCATTGTTGTTATTAATGGGCTACTATTAAGGTTAAATCTGAAGGTCATATGAAGAAGCAGTGATGAACATATAGGCTACATATAACATTCACACTGTGTCAGCGTCAAGACAAAGTGCCTTTTTTAACTATATGGAAAGGGTTCAAGAGGGACTACAGTATGGGTGTGAAGGACAGTGCCATGGCAACTGGTTTTGGGCGGTGGTCTCTTGGGGGGTTACCCTGACCTCAGCATCTGTGACACAACAAAATATTTGCACTGATCCACGTCTGTGACAACAGTCAAGGTTTGCATTCGTAGTCTTATTTCTTTCAATTCCTTATTTGACACAGTGAGATAACAGGATGCACACTTTGTAATCTATCCCTATATAATGTATATCTTGATTTTTGCTTGTAAATTTGGTAGGCACAAGGCGCAAGAGGCGTTCATAAGCATCTCTTCTTTACTCAAAGCTCAGTCAACCCTGACCTTCTGTGTGTATTGCTTAGATTTCTGATAGGCTTTGAATGACACCAGTGCAATCTGGCCCAGCATGGACATATTTATTGCTATCCATTCTGTGTTGAGCCTGTGACACCTGCTATCCCCCACCGTGGGTGATTTCACCCCTTTAGAGATAGAGTGTCTTTTCATACATAGTCTCAGCTGTCTTACTTGCTTGTCTTACTTGCTTTAGAGATACTAACAACAGCATCAGGAACTAGGAAACGATAACCTCATTCTTTAATGAGGTTATCTGTTTCATCCTTTTACAATTAATGTATCTTATACAAAATTACTTTTGTTATTATGAAGTTATTATTGATATGTTAATAACAACTATTATTCATATATGTTACTAATAAAGAGTTGAAAAAACAAATAGAACAATATTACAGTAGCTTATAACTATGACTATAACATTTAACAGCATTCAGTAAAATGTCAGCCTTTTATTGTCATTAAAATCTTGAACAGTGATAAATTCATATTATGAAGTATGAAAATAGTTGTCTGTGCTATGAAATCATCATAAAAATTATGGTATTTTTAATGGACAGGTGACATAATTCTCTGTAAAGCATCGCCCCCCCCCCCCACCCGCCCCCCCCTCCATCTCTTTCCTCCATCTTAGGACGCAGGTGCTTTGACGGACCGCACATTAGACTATCCATGCATCCATAACAACAATACAGAATCTTATAGGAAGTGTGCTGGTTATTTGAAACAGAATTTTCCAAGACAATAAGCCAGATACAATCGTTTGGTGATATATAAGGGGTATCTGCTACAGAGTATACGCTCACTTTAACTCCAGTAAGCTACCGATCACTTTTATCTTCGCATCACTAACATTTCAAGAGAGCATCTCTGTTTTTGCTGCAGAGGATCAAATGGCTAACTCCTCCCTCCCCCCTGTCACTCTCTCTCGATGCCTCTTTTTCTTTTAAACACACACACGAGAACGCACACAATTTCTCCACCCATCCATACACAGACAGACTCTCACACGTTTTGTGTCCTACAACGCCCATTGTTGCGCCGTAATCACACCACTAGCCATTTGAAACTATAGGCATATGCCGCTAAATAATAATGCACGAGTTTACTATTAAACGGTTGGGACTTTAAAGATGTAAATCCCTATCAAATATTAGATTGGAAATAAAGCATATTTGACATGTAAATATAAATAGCTACCTAATATTTTCTCCTTGAGATCGAAGGTAAAAAGGACGGTAGGTATGTGAAGAAACTGAATTTCGTTTAATAAATACTGTAGGCTTATCATTAACAATTCAGTGCGTTCAGATGGAAATCGGAAGGGCTAGTTTTCAGCCCACTTCAGCTTCCTGGTTTGTAACAGTGATCTATAGGCTACTGGAAAAAAGCAAAGTGACAGTGAAGTGCGTAAACACGAATCCAATATATGTTTGTATAAAGCACAAAGGTTATTGGATTGCTTGGGGTTCTGTTCGCTTCGGAGATAATATGCCTACTGCTTAAGCAGTGGAGTAGGACACAGCACTTCTGATTCAATGGGTTTTAATCTCATAAGTTTACAAATGGTAAAAAAATAGGAAATAGATGTCCGTGTCCACTTTTACGCAAAAACAGAATCAAACTATATCGACAGTAACATCCAAGTTAGTAGTAAATTGAACAATATAATCTAAAATATTAAAACCATGTGGTCTATTAGCCTAGACCAGTGCATTATTATAAATGCCTTAAAAAACAATATAACGACTGCCGTGTAATATCGTAAAGTTCTGCAAGAAACTGGCCTATGAATATTGTTAAGGCTTCGCGTAGGCAAGTCTACGAGACAAATATGTGTACGAGAAAAAGATGTGTCTACCTGAATTCCGAATAGCCTATTGCCTTTGGGTTTGTGCGTAGCAACACGTCCTCGTTAGGTTTTTCCCGGAGTTACACCGGCTGCCAAGTATAGTTTTGTAACCTAAAAGATATATTCCGGTAAAAGGTGTTGAAAAGGATCTTCTATCCTTCATGCGATGTCCAGATATACAGATCAGGGGAAAGGGTGTCTTTCAAACGCTTGGCCTCTCCAAAGGGGCGCACAGGCGCTCAGAGCTTTGCGTTCTAAAACGCAATTTGTTTGTAAGCAAAAAACATGGCTTCATTTGCCTTTGTCAGCTAGAAAACGTAATATTGACTTACCTTTCCCTCATGAGCCATTGTACCCCCTCCCCTCCATTCGACCCCCTCCCCCCCTCCCTCCGCCCTTTGGCATGACATCACGACAGCCGCCGTAGTAAAGAAGCGTTGGATAGGCAGGGCTTTAGGTAGCCCTCCGCCAAACTATAACTCAATGAGCGCGCACTCGTGCGTGCGCGTGTGTGTGTGTATTAACCTCCTTAACCCCCTCGCTCACTCTTGCTGTCTCACATCTAACTTTAAATTGTCCATGCTTTAGCATTATATGAAAGCTTGGTTGGCCGGTCCTAGTTGCGCTTCAGTTTTAGAGTCTTACGTTTCACATAAATCTTTTATGCCCCCTCCAACTGTGCGCAAATGTAGGAATATAACAACTGTCATTTCTATATTCTCCACATCCCCGCATTGTGTGGAAAGTAGTACCGTCCAATAATTAATTCAGCAGGATTTTTTTCTCGTGCTGGGGGAATTGATGTAGTATACAATGAGTTAGTCAGCATCTGATAATTTCTCTGTATGGTAAGAGTTTTACCGACATATCAGAGAGATTCGTCTCGAAGGAAATATGATAAGAATACAATTATGTATGCTCTGCTGATACAGGGATGTAATGCATTATCGATATGAATTATCACTAAAAAGGACTGTTTTATTGAAATAGACTGTAAAGATTGGTTTTTATGCCTCAAAAGTGTCTTTGTTTTGTTTAAAACTGACAACCTGACAAAATAATGTGTTGATATTCCAAATATACTGTATCTGTCATAAAATGTTAATTTACACTCAAGTATTATATGTTTAATAATATTGCATTAGCCTTCTTTATATGACAGCAACCTTGCAACCTGATGACAGAGGTAAACATGCAGGCCACACATTTAGGTTGAAGTTAATTTTAGATTTACAGTATATGTTCATGTACATTTTGAGTCATTATTGCTATGTGTAAAGTACACTCAACAGCTGTTTTAGAAGTGCAACGCTACCAAATTTTACACACACTGTTTTTATTGTCTTTGCTGTTTTGAAACCATTAGTGGAAATGACAACCATTCATTACAAGCCATTTGAGAATAGTCCGTGCACAAATGCCAGCCTTTATCTGCTGTCTCCACGCTGCCACGCAGGGAATATTCAAAGAGCCAACCTTCAGCTTTCAGAAATTCTATTAAATCCTTATCTCTTTGCAGCAGGCTCTTTTTGTGAAATCCCATTGTTATGCATTGGAGCTGAAATCAATCACCGCTGAGCGCCTCATGACCGCATCAGTGATGATTTTAGTTCGTGGTGGATTCACGCGACAACACTGTCAACAATCGGGTAAACAAAAAGAAAACGAGGAGGTGTGTGTATGTATATATAAAGTGCTGGGACACGTGTCGCGGTACACGCAAAAAAGACAAATATCTGCATGCACATTAAAGTTATAGGCTATACCAGATATAGTAACTTAATATACACAGGACTGCCCGAGAGATACTTTTTGTTAATATTAGAATTTGCAAAGACTGAGCTTCGCAGATTCAAGGGCAGACCGATTATTTGACCCCAAAGCACCCCACCACATACATGCGCCAGACAAAGTGTGGGTGCAGCAACGGATCATTGGCATGTATTCAGGACCCAAGACAGCTCCTGCACTGTGTTCAGGACCCCGGATAGTGACATAAGTCTGGAAGGGCCTCTGAATGTTTTCAGTCCCGCAAATTACCGTATACTTTAGCCCATTGTTTCAGGTACAAACGTCTATAAGGTAGGCCTATATAGTCCAATTGTATCTACGGCCTTTAAAATATGTAGCTATGTCTACCCCCTTTTAGCTGTGGTTTTCGTTGGGTTTTGAGCTAGACTATTCAAACCTTCAACCCTTTAAAACAATTAGCCTAAACGAAAAAGGCCAATCTTATCGATCTACAATAAACACAATGTTTACTTTGGACTGTTTCGTTTTCTGTATGTGAGAAAAAAGTGAAGAGTGAATTTCAATAGGATACGTTCATTTGAGGAATACCCCAATAGCTGCCGCCATAGGCCAGCAGTCTAAAACTTTATCTCCATTGTTTAAATGTCTGCATAGATGCAGATGGCACAGAGGCCAACAACCCCTCAAACTATAATATGTATGGTGGCTATATTGTGACGGGCCAGTATAAATATTGCATGGGGCAGCAGCTGACTGTGCAATAGGTTTTGACTGGGGAGCCCCCTATAGTTCCCTGCAGAAGTCCCTCGACAGATGGAACAAGCTCAACAAAAAAGTTTTAATAAGGCTGCAGCTTGGCATTGTCCCCATGGTACTGGGACCACACGGCCCCTTAAGGGATCAACTGGTCTTTGTCTGGCGACTTTTTCCAAGGAAACTATGGTGGCTTTCAGTTTCAGTAGCCTAGCCTATGTGCGAAAGAGTTTTGAACTGTAAGTGTTTTATAAACGCTCTCTGCGCCTTACTATAGGAATTTAAATATTGTAAAGAAATTGGTTACATATAAAAATGTCAACATTATTTTTAAGAAAAATGTCTTGCATTGTCAGCATCACTTTCTTCAGCGCTACACAGCACATTATAATATATTAGGACTCAACTAGCCTAAGTAAAATTGCCTAATTAAATTAAATAAAGCAACGTGAACATCAACTCAGACGAATGCGAAGGCTATTTCATTTGAAGCCTATTAAATTGCAGAACACACACAAACACACCTGATACCGAAACACTCTTAAACTTTAAACTTCGATATAGCATATTAATTAAGTATTTTTAAATGTCAGGAAGCAGCGGTACAAACCTAGAAAAGTGCGACACAGCTTCATGTTTTCGGGCCAGTCTCGTGCTTTTTCTCCGCTGTCCCGCTGTCCCGACGAATGCCTAAAGTGCTGACAAGTTTACTTATGCAAGAACAAAGTTAGGTAAACTTTAGTTCAACTTCTGGCTGGGAAAATAGGCGAGTGGGCGGAGTAAGTATCGGTTGCCGCCGGGATAACCAATGGGAATGAGCTGTGCCCTGTGCTTCCGACCTCCGGGCCAATCACTGAGTGCGCTACTCAGCTTTTCAACAACAATGGACAGAATAGCAACAAAGGACATTTGCTGCGCGTGGCTGAGCAGTCAACTTATATATATACTCAAAGAAAAAATACATAGACCTACATTACTCAGCATTCTTATTTGTGAAATGAAATTCTTAAAGAGACTTAATAATAATTATTTTAAATTTTTTATTTTATTTATTTCTTAAACTAATGCAATTTTCATATTTGCTTATATGTAGTATAATCATATTATATATATAATTACTATTATTATAATCAATTGATTAATGTAACATTAAATACTACATTTCTCATTTCTTAAATGCATTTTATTTTTATCTTTTGTTTTTATTTTTTTATTTTTTAAAGATACAATTTTTTAAAGATACAATTTACATTTACTCAACTACATCAGAAATATATAACCTTATTTTTATAAATTTACTAATTTGTATCTGTCATAGCAGTCATTTATACAACTCAGCTAAATGGAACCTTTTCATTAATAACACAATGTTTGGCATCTGGAGGTTTCAACCTGCTCTTTATGCAACCAAACTTTCAATGCACTCAGATATTTAACATAGGCCATTTTCACATTACTGTGGGACTATTCTGTCTGTGTCGGTGACCATACAGTTTTCAATCCCTCCCTTTTCCAGATGGCCTGCTAAATAATAAGCACCACAATTTCTTGTTCCCAGTAACCCAACCCCCACCCCTCAACCATCCAAGTCAACCATAAGATTATACATAGTAGTTTATGCTATAATACATAGCATAAACTACATATTTTGTTTTGTTTTTATTGCTTAAGGTTTAATTTATTGGCTATCAAATGCATTTGGTTATTCTTAATGTCTGCTTTTGCATGTGTTTGCATGTGTCTTGCACAAGGGAGGTCATTGTCATTAGTGGGATGAATTCCACTCTTTCAGTTACCATTAAACTACAGAACTATAAAACAAGTAAATGAAGGTAAAGCAAAGTGCACACCCCTTATAATTTGTAAGTAAAGTAAACCTCAATCTTACATACACCATCACATTAATATATTACAAAATGGCCCCCTACACCTATCTAGATACTGTAGACATATCTACAATCCATCGCACTGTAAAATGTATTTGTAACAAAAAAATACCCCTTTTAAATGGAGGGTGTGTAATGGAAAGACCAAACAAAAATCAAATGCCCCCCAAAAAAAAAAAATATTAACCTTTATGAAATATTGTAATGAATGGTAGAGATACACATAAATAATATATTATGTAATTAAGCTTATGGCAGTTGTGTGGATAAAAGTAAAAAAAAAAAAAAACAGACAAAAGACAGCTATGCACGTTCACAGATCACCCCGCCACACACACACACAGGCACAAACACACACACACACACACACACACACACACATCATACTCTCTGCGCCATATAACAGGCAGATGAACGCTGACATAGCCCCCAGCTGTCCTGGAGAACATTAAAATAAAATTGGAGAAAATAGACTGAAAGAAAGGGCAACTCAACCTTGTTGAGAAAATGACCCTGGCAAGCTAATTAATGGAAATCTCCCTAGTACATTTATCAGCAATTTTTTTATTTTATCTTTCACTCCTACAACTCACTCTGTTGTTGTTATTATTATTCCAAATTATTTTTCATATTAACTCCCTTCTGAACTGGCAGAAAGTCAAATGGGTTTATGCCAGAAAATGTATATTCACTTTGATAAGAATGCACATCTGAGTTAAAATAACAGACTGGAAGAGTATACGAGCAAGAGTTTTTACACATATGCACACAAACATTACACACACACCCTCACACAAATGGACCAGCGGATTAGCAGACATTTGTTATGATACTGAACTTGTGTGTCTGTAGTTTCATTACCTCAGTATAGTCTTCAAACATGCCTACATTATATGTTTACCATGTAAAATCTCTTACTTACATATACAAAGCTGTAGTCGGAAACCAATGGAGTGCCTACTCCAGGTGGGGAATGAGTCCTTACCCCAAGTGAAGGAGTTCAAGTACCTCGGGGTCTTGTTCGC
>JAODUH010000022.1:285953-299081 GCA_027564835.1 Typhlichthys subterraneus | reverse complement strand
TCCCTTACTGAAGCTGCTGCCCCCGCGACCCGACTCCGGATAAGCGGGAGAAGATGGATGGATGGATGGATGGAACTCACGAGCCAACACAAAGTTTTTGGCAAAGCTCGGGGACCCCAAAAAAATCTAAGCCTACAGCCTTGGGCTGTAGTTTGGACATCCCTGATATAGACTATAAAAAAATGATTTTAGGTGAATCTGTTAATTACACCAACATTGTTCTATAGTCATACTATAGCCTAGTTTGTTCATACAAGACATTACAGCCCGATCGATATGCCCCGGCATGCGCCACTACATAGGAGTGTCGCATTCCACCAGATGAATCAGGTGGAGTAACGTAGCAACCGTAAAATGGATTATGCCTGGTGCTGACTAAAGTTTCTAATGGCTGCCATTAACGAGATTGCTGCATGCAGTGCGCAAAAGAAGAGCGTGCATGACAGTACCATAGGAAAACAATTGGTGTTTCTTGCAACACGTCTCATGATCGAGGCCTACCAGTAACTTAACGTCGAGCAAGGCTATTCCCTTAGGTTCAGTTAGGTTCATTCTCCAGTCAGTGCCATCATTGACACAACAATCTGGAGTTGGTCCCCAGGTGCTGCACAGTGGCTGCCCAATGCTCCCTTGAGGGATGGGTTAAATGCAGAGGATACATTTTTCTGTATGTGTATGTGACAAATATAAGCACCTTAACCTTTACCCTGGTTTTTGTGTTTCTTTCTGCAACGCACTAGAGTTGCCTGCAAATCATAGTCTATAGTAACCGTTCCATATGGCGTTATGTTTGGCTGACGATAATGTTTGGCTGACTGTGGCTGTTTTCTTGTTGATATGGCACAAGGATATTATAAAATAGCAGTTTTGTTAGCTCTATGTTTTACCAGTTTTAGTTGAATTGTGCTATTCTTGCCTTGATGTTATAATAGGCAAAATCACTTTTGTAGCCTATTGGCTTCTTTTTTTTACCATATGACACATGTATGCGAATTGACTGAGAAATCGGCAATAAGAACCGAACTGAGGGCGAACTAACGACGCCACAATATTCTGGTGAAATGCTGACCCCTAATGGTTTGGAGAATATAGTAATTTTATACACCTTTAAACCTTTAAACAGCTACAACAGCTGAACACATCGCCAGTAACGGTACTAAAGGCACATTTTTCTGTACCTTCAAGTCTTATATTTGTTGATGTTGCTCATGTTCAGGTCAGCCGCTTCCCACAAGCATTTAATCCACCGTAACATGACTTTAGTTTAGCCAGCTGTGTTTTCTGGTTTGAAAAGAGGACGATGAGCTCCCTGCACACTATAGTTTGGCAGGATAGCTCGTTGGAATTGCACATTCCTGAAGCGCTAATGACAATTTTATAAGGGTGCATAAGCATTTATTTACAATTAGTGCCCTGTGAAATTGTATGCTAAATGTTTATCTACCCTATGGCAACCTACCGGTATGATAAACGGTACAGTAATATTCTGCTGTGTGACCTGTGAGAATAACAACCACACACATCCTGTTCAACAAAGTTAGGTGATCAATTAAGAATACACTACACTTGTTACTGTATCGTTATGCAAGACTAGTGTGAACGAAAAAAGGGTAATGTGTAATGTTTTGTTTTTATCCAAAACGATTTGGATTAATTTGTTAGTTCGGTACCGGTACTGTAGTCTGACTAATAACTGCTAACAATTAGCTTTGTTTGTGGGACATCAGGCATTGCTAAGGAAAATCAGGTAATCTGATTGGTAATTATTGATGTGTGATTGACAGGTTGGAAAGGTCTATAGGTCACACTTCACACACTTCACACACGCACTTTGCACGCGCACACGCACACTTTGCACACACACACCTCCAACAAACCTTCCACGCAGGTGTGACCATGCAGCCAGAGTGGCTCTCCTCCCTCACTGAGTGTTGCTGTTTTGTCTGTGTCCTACAGATGGAGGTAGTGAGCACATTCAAGCGGAGCGGTTCCTTTCAGGGCGCGGTGAGGCGGCGCTCCTCCGTGCTCAGTCAGCTCCACGATGTAAACACTATATCTACCCCCTCTCACGTAGCTCTCTCCACTGCTACAGCCAATATCAGCCCAGCCCCCGGGAGTGAGTCCGCCCAACGCACACACACGCACGCACATACCGTGTGGATACCCCCACACGCGCACACACACACCACGACACACCCCTGCACTGCACGTGGACTGCAGTAGTTATTCTCTCTCGCTCGTTGCTCGTGTCTTTGCATTGTCTCTCTTTTCTTCTTTTTACTTGACTCTCTTAAACAGAATCCAGTCCTGACTGGCTATGCCCCAGTCAATCCCAGTCGGGTCTGGTCTGGTACAAGTTCAGTGTGTCTGGTCTGCTCCAGTTCAGTCCCAGATTCAGTCTGTTTAGCTGTTTTATGTTGGTTTGGTGCTGGAGAGGTGATGCACTGTTCTCTTTCTGTGACTAGAGAGCAGTGTTGTAATGGGAGTAAAGTAGCATGTTCATCAATAATAATTTTTAAACTATAGGTATGAATTATATTTAAATGGACAAAAAAATGCAAAGTAGAGCATTAAAATGACTTAATTTGTTAATTTAAATTAGTTAATTTAATTGGTGGCATATTTTAAAAAAATGACAGCCTGAGGTTATAGAAAGATAATGGTGTCTCCTCTTACATTATGTGCAATTTCCTGTCTGAATGAGGTCAAGCGGGGTTCTTAAGGTCACCTATTGTTGTTAACACTGATGCTCTAACTCATAACTGTAGACCAGTAAATAACATGTTTTCAACCTAACCATTCTCTAGTTCCTATTTTGTGAGTTCCACGCTATATAATGCCTACTCGTTATCAATGGATTTCATATGGCTTATGCAATGCTCCGTTAAACTGTAAACCTTCGAGTATAAAACCCCGTGATAAAGTAAAAAAATAACTCTAGCTCTCTTTCTGTTATGTCATTTTAGTTTGATGCTGCCATTTTTATCAACTGTTTTATTTATTTTAAATTTTTTATTAAATTTTTTAACAATATTTCCAGCTGATGTCAAGTTTGGCTTTCTCCTCCCCGATGTCTCCAAATGTCCTGATTTCTCCCTATTTTCTCTATGCCGGCTCTCTTTTTGACCCTCTCTCTTTATCACTTTTCAACTCTTCTATACTGGGGAGATATTTCAGGTTTCCAGTTGATTTGAAATCTGAAGAAATGTTTTGGGAAATGTGTTGTGATTCGGCAGTTGTTTTTTATGTAGATACTTTCAAGCTGTTCAGATTTTACTCAATCTAAATACATAGTATATTGATAAGATTCCTTTAGTAAATTTGACTTAATTTAAATTTTTTCTATTTAATTTGTCCTTCTTTGTAATTTTCCTTATCCCTTTTTCCTTTTCATCCTATTCCTGTGGTATTATAGCATCAATACACCCATCATATTTTCCTGTATTTTTCTTCAAGTATGTCACTTCTGCTTGTGTCTGCACCAGACTGTGTGTTTGTGTGCATGCACGTGGGTTCTCTGATATCTCTGAGACCTGCAATTTGGTGTCTGTCAGTGTCTCTTTGTGTGCCCGAGTGCCATTGTGTAGGTGTCTGTGTGTATGTTGCATGTGCAAGTGTATGTGTGTGCTTGTATGTGCCAGTGTGCCCCTACGTGTGTGTTTTTCATTTGCTCATATCATCAGTTTACTCACAGCACCCCCTCTGTTGTTTCTTTTCCTTCCCTCCTTTCCCTCCTCTTGCTGCGATATCAGACCTGCTGCAGTTTGCTTTATTGCCAGTAGGTGTAGGTGTAGAGAAGGCTACATGAGCCATGATCATTCTCATTACTGTCTGTAGCCACTAGGGACAGCCTTGGCGCCATTTAATACTATACCTGGAACTAAGGTTACTTTTGATAACTCTGTAACTTCTTTACCAGAATAGTCTTCCCACTAAAGTTTGAATTTAATTAGTGAATACTTCTGCAACTACTAAAACCTAAGGTTGTATTATTAAGTTCAGCTTGAGGTTGTTTCGTCCAGTCAGAGAAATGTCACTCAAACAAGGTCTGTTCATGATACCTACACATACAAGGCCTACCAAACAAGGCCTACACATGATATAGGAACATAAGAACATGTACTGTAGTCTACGCTTTGAACCTATGGTTGAGTAGTGTAATTAGATTAGATAATTAGGACAGGATAGGATCCAAGCATGTTCATTTCATTCACTTTATTTGTCTTACCCCTACATTGGAGCGTGTTCTTTTTTGTCTACAGTTTTTTGTCTACATTACTTTAGGTGCACAACCTACATTTCAAATCTAAATTTGAATTTAAGAAGGACCAAATAAGCCATAATTATCAATCAATCTATACACAAATCAATCAATAGCATACACATAATTAATGTATGCATATACCTGTATGTATTTGATGCATTTATGTTAATGCATTAATTTATCTACCTATGCATGTTTGTTTATTAATTATAACAGGTTTCTAAAATGGCGGTAGGCATCTAAATAAGACAATGTAGTGAATGTGAAGGAGCAGACATTTACAGTAGCTTCTTCATTCCTTCATGTTGTTTGCAAGCAACCCTGGGTCAGTATATTTGATAATAATTCTTAGTAATTATACTAAGTGAGACTCAGGTTGATTTTATTAATGTTAATAAATGTGGCAAGTAAATACACATCTGAAACCCAAAGCCTGTACACATGCATAGGAAATTCTTTACAAAGTGTGAATAAGTGTCATTCGACCTGTAGCTCTATTGTAGAGCCCTGCACGGGCCTAAAATCTAGGCTCAAGCCCAGCCATGGCTCGAGATGCTAGGCCGGAGCCCGGCCCTGGCCTGACAGCTTAACAGACTTTTGGGCCCGAGCCTGAGTTGAGACTGTTTTTTGAGTCCCTTCTCCATTACACAGCCTTTGGCCTACGTTTGTTTGCGGTAGATTTTCTCGATCCGTCAAGATGATAAGTACCTTTATTTAGCGTTTCATCACATTTTCCGTTTACAAGGCATGCATGCAGGATATAGGTGAAATAAGCAGGACTCTTTGTAGTGAGATGAACAATAAACTTTTATGACATAATCTTACCTTTGTAATCATGATAAATTACTGCACGAACATGCACTACCAGTATTTAAACTTCTATAAATTAAACTAGGTCTTCCTACCAACCATCGTACAAATCAATGTTTTGACTGTTATCAAAGTCAAAGACCTATCCGTAATTGGAGAAAACTACAACCAGCTTCACCAGCGCCAGCCGCTCGATTCACATCACATGCACCGCAGTGAGGGGCGGTGTCTGTGCCGTCTCGAGTTCTAGAATGGGTTAGAGAGACCTTAAATACTAAAATGTAGCCATTTCCATATGTGTGAGCCATAGCCATTTCTATGTGTGAGTTTAGGCATTTTTCTCTACTTCCAGCCAAATATCACAATATGATGTTCAGTGGGATTGTGGGAAAGCCACACTTTCCAGGGCCCTGATGGGCTGGGGTTGTGGAGCAATACTGAAGGAAATATCATAAAACCCATCCACCTCACAGCTTATTCCCACGCGGTTTTGTGTGTCTGCTCCCATCAGCCTTTGTGTTTCCATACAACAGTCTTTCAAGTTCTTTTTAACCATCTAGTTTTTCCATAAAGCACTGCTGAAGGAGCTGGATTAGGGTGAGAGGGAGAGCGGCAGAGAGAGAAATAATGAACTCAGCAGTGGCCCTGTCACAGCTTGGGCGTTATATACTCGAAAGTTTACTTCATTTCACGGAGGCAAAAATCTAATTAAACCGTGCCAAAGACAAAAAAATGAAGCACGCAACATAGAGCCTTCTCAATCTGCATGCAGTGTTTTTCTGTTGTCTGACAGGCTCTTTGGAAAAACAGATAAGAACCGAACCTACTGCTTGACCGTATGTCTGTCTGTCTGTCCACTTGTCTCTGTGCTTGTGCTTGTCTGTGGTGTGCGCCACAGTCCTATATAGAGACGCTGCATCTAGTTTGGCCGCCTGCAGCCAAATCCATTCTATTTCAACTGGAGTCAGCGTTGCAGTTGACATTAATGCTTGTGTGTCAGCCTCATTCGGCCAAACTGTCTCTATGTATGGCTAGGCCTGCTGTGTGCACCCGCCGTCTGGATGTTGGTTGTACACTGTCGATTCTTTTGGTTTTGGCTAACCTCATGCTTGTTTCCTCCTTGGGGGGAAGGGTGCATGGCTCTTCCTGCCATGGCAAAGGAATGTTTTAGCACACATGCACACCATACACTGTGGAACACACCTCAAAGTCATGACCCTAAACTGATGTTTTTGTGAGTGAGTGAGTGAGAGAGTGAGAGAGAGAGAGAGATCTTTTTTAGCATGACCTGGCTGCCTTTCTTCATGTGACAGGGCTAACGCCTCCCAATCATATTCTGTTTCTATCGATGAAAAAAGCTGCACGCTGTCTGGGGTTGTCTGTGGTATCACACTTTGTTACTCTTCATCTCTTCATCATCATCTCCTTGTTTCTCTCATGTCTGCTAGGTGGAACATACAGTACTGTATGTGGGCACTACACACATTATTGATGTTTGGTACTGTACATTTCATGTGTTTGGACATTAGCACAAACTTCACATGATCTGCAACCTACTGCTTCATGATTGTGTGTGTGTGTGTGTGTTTAGATAGCTTTGGTTTTTGCTTATTCATTTCTCATTGCAACTTAAACTTACACACTAATGCATAGTCTCTGGCTTCTATTACATTAAATAGCAGCCACCCTGTGTATTTATGTGTATGCATAGTGCGTCACTCCATCTGCCACACATGCTCACACACACACAAGCATGCCATGTATAGATAATATGAATTGTGGTGAGCTTCTGTAGTTATTGTTGCTCCTGAATGCTTTCGTCTCATTGGTTCTGATGATTGTGTGGGAACTGACAGAGAATGTGTGCCATTAGCAAAACCCATTGTACAACACTTTTTCATAGATTTTTCTTTTCCCTACTTTTGTCTCTTTTTTTGGGTCTTATTTTGGTGAACACAGGGTCAGGTGGCTACATGTTCCCCTATAATCTATTGGTACGTAACGTAGCAAACTGTACTTTCGCCAACTGTACCACAGTGGTTTTACTTTGATTTTCCTGTGGTTGGGGCTGGAGTCTTTCATATGTATATACAATTAAAGGTTCATATTATACACAAAAGATCCAAATGGTCCAAATGGCAGACAGATTAGGATGTTCCTGGTTATGTATTTAGCATGTAGTCACCTGGCCCCAAGTGTTTGTGTGTTTTCTTGTTAATCTGTTTGTCTGCCAGAGGATGTATCAGTCTTTGGGTTTCCCACAAGCCCCGCTTCTTTCCTGTTTCGGTCTTTTCACTTCCTCCTTTTTATCTCTCTCTTGCACCTTCTCTCTTTCCCCCTGTCCCTTCTCCCTGGCAGATGCGAGTGGTGAAAGCCTTCCGTAGTTCATTGTACGAGGGCCGGGAGAAGCCGGAATCCCGCAACTCCATCCACAACTTCATGGTCCACCCAGAGTTCCTCATTAATGACCTCATCCACAACATCCCGCTGATTGACGACACTGACGTGGATGAGGAGTCCGAGCTCAGCCGATACCAGCACCTGCACCCTGCCCTTCGCATGCCTCCTCCCCCACCCGTCCAGCCCCCGCCTGCCCGCACGAGGCCCACGCGGCCCTACCGTCAGTACAGCCTCCCAGTGACCCCCTGCAACTGGAATAACAACAACAACAGCAGCAGCAGCAGCAACAGTCCTATTAGTTCTTTGACCATCGTCTTCGGCAACAGAAACCACAACAACGGAGGAACTCCTAGCAACCGGTGCCGCCACAAGTACCAGCAGTACTGTCACCATAACCACCACTATCATGGTATGGACAGGCTGGTGAAGTCGTACCCCAATTCCCCACCTCGTATAGCTGCTCCCCCACTCTACTGTGTGGAGACATCATTATAACTGATCTGATGGGGGGGTCCACAAGAAGGAAAAGGGAAAGGAACTGGAGGACAAAAATGTTTTAATCACCAGACATTCTCTTGAAACAGGGCCACCAAGAAGCTGGTAGGTGGGCGGTGGGGCCATTGGGCAGTTCTCGAAGACTATGGCTCCCCAAGTACATTGCGACTTTCTTTCCTGTCCCCCTGTTCCATCCTGATAACCTCTTATTATACACACCACCTCCGCAGAATTACCATCCATTCATCTTGCCCTGCCCAAATGTCCACCCGTCCATTACTGGCAGGGGAGTTGAGTGGGTGGCACATCCCACAATGCACCTGGGCCATGGGACCATCTGGACACACTCTGGTATTCTGGTAGTGTTCCTGTGATGTCCTTCTAACCAACCTACAGTATTTACCACAACATAGCTGCCATAGTCCATCATTGTCATATACCCTTTCAAAGCACGTCATTGCTTTTGATATAAGTTAGACTTTGTTGAAGGCTATGTTTGCTATGTTTGTTGAAGATCGTACATTATTACATTTAAAGCTGATATCTGTAACTTTTTTGCTTAATTTTCCACCCGTTGTCTCCATTTGTCTCACTCTGGCGGCATGTTAGGTTGAAACTACAGAAATGTCAGATCTCAGTTTCATTGTTCAATAACGTTCAAACACGTAACTTTCTGTGCTTATACGTCATGCACAAATGTATTTATTTTCTAAGAGGTCTGTATTGAGCAGCTCCATCATATTGCGTCACTATGTATTGTGTCTCACCTTATGAATGATCAAATGATTAGCAAGTCACACATTAATAATGGATTGCTGCTTTAAATAAGTCTAAACTTTTAGTCTACATTAATTGGTGGTAATTTTATGTACTTTGATTATTGGTATAATTATTTTGAGTTCATTTGTTTTATTTATGTATTATTATTTACTTTTTTTCCTGTTTGTGTGCATGTGTATTGTCTGAATACAATACAACTGAGAACACGTTTACAAAGAAGGGTAGCATCTATTTAAACCTTGCAACAACAACAACAAAAATGAGGATAAATAGGATCTGTTCAATCCCACTTTAAGTAAGCCTAAAGATTATTGTCTCATGTAACCCTACCAATTCGCTATTGGTGGGGAATGATATCCGGTTGAATCTGAGAGCATACAGTACAGTATATGCATGCAGCATTCCCTAGTGAACAACTGATAATATTTAGGAACTTGCTTTCGTCAAGGAACAAGCCTAGGATTTGGTCTTCTTCCAGTCACTTTATTTCTTTGTTGCATTCTTGTAGTTGCTCCATTGCTGTTTCTAATCTTTCAACTCAGTACTCTCTCTCTCTGTCTCTCTCTCTCTCTCTCTCTCTCATTTAATATTCCTGCACTTTTTCAGTTGGTTTTCTAGTTGCTTGCGGAGCATTGACCCTTTAAATGCCATCAGTCACATGATGCACAGGCGATGGCCCTTTAAAACACGCCTTTTGACCATCTCATCTAATGTTAGCTCATCTGTACAATAATAACAGTATCAAAGATGTGAGAATTAATTTAAATGAATGAAAGTTAATTGTTGTCAAATTGGGACAACTCATGTCTGATTATGTGGTTCTTCTTGGTGGCTATGTATGCTCTATCTTCATCCTGGGCCCTGCCAGAACACACAGTGTAATGTATCACAAAAAGGCGTCCTGAATGGCGCACAGTCACAGCATCTGCAGGATTATATTCCACCCTCATTTGGCCTTTTTCTCCATTCGTACATTCCATGGAACACCTCAACATTCCAAACAACCTCATCACATTCTATAGAGAGTGTGAGTGCCCTACCCTATCCTATGTTGCACTAGGTGTGGGTGAACCAGACCCGCTGATGTCGTGTTGCCTAGGAGTGAGACTTCAAAGCAATGCAACCCTGGAATCACTCCCCCACCCCCATCCCTCCACAGTACCTGCTGTTATGAGCCCAACTCCTTCCCTGAGTTATCACCTCATCTTACCATCTTACAAAGGCAGAGGCAGACAATATGCAACAGACTGCCATATCAACATGTGTATGCAGACGCTGGAGTTTAACTAGCGTACATGCAAATACCATAAGAGATCCTGTCTGCCCTGCTATAGTTGTTTTTCTGGATGTATGCTGGGCTCTCTGGGAAAAACTCATTACCTGTATAGAACTTGTCTTCTAGAACCCTCTGCACCATTGTTGCGACCCCTGACTTGCCTGTCTAAGGTACAGGAGGACAGGATGACACAGTATTTGTCTGCTTTGAAGCATGCATTTGGTATCATTGATGTCATTATTTTTAAGTGTTGGTGAATCATTTAGGCTACTGTCACTATTACTGTGTGCTACAATCTGTTCACGTCTGCTATCTTTCTCACACACACAACCCCCTGGTCTAGCCTAATCGATTCTATTTCAGTGCTTCTCAGCTCAAGCAATGCTTTCTGCAGTCTGCAACAGACACATAAACAGGCAGATATTGAATGGTGTGTACATTCATCTGACATCACTGTCCATCTGTTCAGCCACATTAACACATATTGCTGTTGTCTTACACTTTTACAGGAGGGGAAAACAATGTGAAAAAGAATATATTATATTTCAATAAAAGTTATAAATGATTGTACAACTGCACCACTACTGTACAGATCATCCAATCCAAATGTGCATATAATTATCTTTGATTTACTAATACTTGGTTCTAGATTGTTTTGGGGTTTTTGTTTATTTTGTCCCCCTCCAATTTTTCTTTAATTCTGATTTTTGTAAAGAGATAAACAACATGGAAGCACTTGCTTTTATTATTATTATTATTATTATTATTATTTCTATTGACCTTTTCCATTGGTGCTGCCACTGAAGGAAACATGGACAGTTGCACATTCTCCTAAGCATACTCTGAGGGGCTGCGTTTTCTTTCTACTAAATGGCCCTTGATATGTGCAGAGGTATGACTACACCTTTGATTATTTAAGTATCATGCAAATAGAGACTAGGGGCTGGATTCACAAACATTTTCTTACGGTAAATCTTACAGTGTAAAGGAAGAAATTGTACAGTTCATAAGAATGTGCAATTCTGAAATATTTTACTAAGAACTGTTCATGCTTACGAACAACTTAAATGTATTTCTTACAAACTTCTTAACTGCCGTATGTAGATTATCAAATTCTATTAGCAACCAAAATTGTATTTTCAATAACCAAGAACAATTACATATTAGGTCTACTGAGTTTTTTATAACTTAACATTCAATTCCCTCAACTACCTGATTTCACTACCCTCATGGGTCATGACTGCTAATTTATTAACTCATTGAACTTTCTGTGCTGGAGGATTATTCTAACAAAGACATTCTATTAAATATTATTGGTGTAAAAGTGGACAAGTAAAATTTCGACCACTTAACATGTCAGTTATCTTACAGTTACAAAGAAACATAATGCATCGTTATACCCTAAGAAATGTCGAAAGAAGAAAGATGGACAATTCTTTTGTTTAGGTGATACTTTGTGAATCTGACCCCTATGTTATGTTATTATGATCTACAACAGGGAAATATTGGAGAAATGGCAGTGCAGAGCTAGAAAATGTAGAAGTTCAATGCAGATATCAGCATGCATTGTTTAGGCTGCTCTATTAGATCTGCTCTAGTCATTACTGCCGGGTTGTATTGTTGATTTTAAGCATTTCATTATACAGTACATTTTATTGTAAATAATGTGTATGGAATCCCTACTTCAGGCACACTGCAGTTGTTTGGCCCGACAGAAAATGCAGCCTTTTTATTGTGCTAAAATTAAGAAAAGACCAAAAAAAGAAAAAGAATTATATAAAGATTATTGAATATATTAAAGATTTACCTGCCTGTTATTTAAGAGAACAAATAAATGTGTATGTGTGTGTGTGTGTGTGTATATATATACATACATACACACATACACATCTTATATATATATATATATATATATATATATATGAGAAAGAACACACTTGTATACTGTAGACTAAAACTGTATGGAAATCTAAGAGAATTTAATGGGAAACAGTCCAACACTTTTTGTCTGTATGAAAGAAAAGAAAATACATCAACGTATTCTACAATAATAACTTTGACAAAGTCTGTGTGCCTCTGTGTCTTTTGTTCCCACCTAGAAGTGCACATTGTCGTCCATCAATTTTGACTGAAAAGGACAGTGAAGCAACAACAAATTACTATTTATTTTGATGTAAAATGTATGTTTTTTTTCCCAATTCAGCATACATGTATATTTTTTATACGTTTGATAAAGCTTTTGCCAGTGTCTTTTATGGCAAAGAAAATGTGGAAAAGAACATTCACTTCCGCAGAGAGATGCTAGGTGAAGTAGGAGGCTTACACAATAATTCTGTACATTTAAGTTTTCTGAACATTTGACAAAATAACAAAGCACCTGTTTTCTTTCTTTTACATTTTCTTTTTTTTTTTGTGCAATCACATTATACCGCCCAACTACTGATCTCAGATAAGCCCTGCGTTTAGAATGGTCTAACGGGACGGATTAAATGGGATTGAAAGAAACAGCGATTTTCCTGCGAGCCCATACAAGCCTGCTATGTTAAACTGTCAGTACATGCAGCACACCACCCTAAGTCTTTACACATTTTCTGGTTTATTTTCTTTATTTACAAATAAAAGTATATTGCCATTACCATTCTCTTGTTGTACTGTCTGACCTTAATTCTTGGTGTTTATTTGTGGGGGATCAATTATACCTTAATTGATTACATCACATTAATTACATCACAGCATGTTGCTTGAAAATAATTTACTAAAAGTCTAATATTAAACATCAACCTTCAATCATCAGCCTTGACAAACTGAGTCCACATTTGACATGAAAACAAAAATAATTAATAAATAACAATTTGACTACTAAATCACATTACTAATGGCTAGCAAATATCGTTTTGTCTTCCAATTTTCCTAAACTATAAAGATTTCCTAAACTATATAATAAGAAAAGCTTTAAAACAGCACAGAGGCAAACACTATCATCACAGAGGCCTGTGTATTGTAGCCAATATATTATATAGCCTATATATTATTAGGGAGCCAAGCACCGAAGGTGCGTAGGCACCCTATTGTGTTTGTTAGCTTTATTATTATTAGGGAGCCA
>JAODUH010000022.1:251862-262986 GCA_027564835.1 Typhlichthys subterraneus | reverse complement strand
CGACAGCTGACTCACGACCGTTCTTCTAGCAGTGCATATGTGAGGTCAGGTACCAAAGGACGAGAAGGCCTGGCTCGCAATCTCTGCTCTTATTATCCCAAAGGTGTTACATCGGGTTGAGGTCAGGCCAGTCAAGTTCCTCCACACCAAACTTGCTCATCCATGTCTTTATGGACCTTGCTCTGTGCACTGGTGTGCAGTCATGTTGGAACAGGAAGGGGCCATCTCCAAAATGTTTCCACAAAGTTGGGAGCATGAAATTGTCCAAAATGTCTTTGTAGGCTGAAGCATTAACCCAACTCCTGCCCAACTCCTGAAAAAAGCCTCACACCATAATCCCCCCTCCACCAAAATGTACACTTGGCACAATGCATGGCAAGTACCGTTCTTCTGGCAACCACCAAAACCCACACTTGTCCATCGGATTGCCAGACAGAGAAGCGTGATTCGTCACACCAGAGAACACGTCTACACTGCTCTAGTGTCCAGTGGCGCGTGCCTTACACCACTGCATCCGACGCTTTGCATTGAACTTGATGGTGTAAGGCTTGGATGCAGCTGCTCGGCCATGGAAACCCATTTCATGAAGCTCTCTACGCACTGTTCTTGAGCTAATCCGAAGGCCACGCAACGTTTGGATGTCTGTAGCTATTGACTGCAGAAAGTTGCCGTCTTCTGCCACTGCGCCTCAGCCCCCGTTGACCCCGCTCTGTGATTTTATGTGGCCTACCACTTTGTGGCTGAGTTTCTGTTGTTCCCAATCACTTCCCCTTTGTTATAATACTATCAGTTGACCGTGGAATATTTAGTAGTGAGGAAATTTCACAAATGGACATTGCACAGGTGGCAACCTATCACACGCTTGAATTCAGTGAGCTCCTGAGAGCGACCTATTCTTTCACAAATGTTTGTAGAAGCAGTCTGCATGTCTAGGTGCTTGATGTAATACACCTGTGTCAATGGGAGTGATTGGAACACCTAAATTCCCTGATTTGGATGGGTGTCCCTGTCACAATGCTTTTGACAATATAGTGTATATTGAACAGCATGTTTGTGCATTTTCATTTTATGATTGTCCAGGTCACTCAGCAAAGCGGTCTTTGCCAGTGCAATGCCGATAAAATGTCTTTAGCACCATCATGCCAATTAGTGTGCCGAGATTTTGACTGCATTAACAAATGATATCTTAAATGATTAAATTATGGCTTCAACTACAATCTCCTCCTGCTCCTGCTCCCCTGTCACAAGCAAACCTGGCACTGGCCAGCCACTTCTCCTCCTCCCAATGGCATACTGTGGGGTACTGTAGATATTGAATGAATTTGTGACACCTGTGGAAAACATGTCTGTTATTTTTGTACATTTGGCAGCGTAGCCGCCTATTGTTAATTCTCCCCACCGCTTTTGTTGATCCATTTTGATACCCTCATCTATCGGCATCTTTTGGCATCTGACACTAGAACTACAGTTCAGAGGAGGAGGGATTAGATAGAGACCTGATTGGGTCAGCGCCTAGTGTCGGTATAATTTATTAACCGCTGTCCATGTCTATGGGACATTTTTTTATTTTTTATAAAAAAATTATATTGGCCGTCCTCAGTGATGCATTGTCCCACCAGGAAATTGCCCGGTATGCCAGATTATCAGTCCAGCCATGCTCTTGACGTTTGGTTGGAGAAGACCACAGTGCAAGGCCAAGGTTGCTAACTGTTTTTCCTGTGCTGCCACTAGGGGCCTTACGGTGATGTTTGAGATCATGAAGAGTTACGGCCACACGTTTGAGAAGCACTGGTGGCACGACCTCTTCCGAATCGTCTTCCGCATCTTCGACAACATGAAGCTCCCCGAGCAACAGACGGAGGTCAGAGTTCAGAGGTTAACTTGGAGGTTGACGTTTTGACAGATGTTTGAGTGACACTAACCTGCCCCGTGTGTGTTTGTGTTAGAAAACCGAGTGGATGACGACAACTTGTAACCATGCACTGTACGCCATCTGTGACGTGTTCACCCAGTTCTACGAGCCCCTCAGTGAGATCCTGCTAGCAGATATCTTCACACAGCTGCACTGGTGTGTCAGACAAGGTGGGTGGCTTCTATTAGTGTGGCTAGCAATATACATAGCAACATGCATAATACTAACGGTCACTTCAAATGCCAATGGAATTAGAAGTATATATTATGTTCTGTTGCAAGATGCATGTGAAATGTCCCAATGTCCAAAAGTGCAGTTGTGTGCACATAGTTCTGTGGGGGAAGAGCAGACAGTATGTCACTTAGTGTGGGAGTGGGTTTCTCAGGTATTTCACACCAGAAATGATAATAAAAAGTGTTAACCACAAAAGTGAGGTGTCCCCTACACTTTGTAATTTGCACATTTAGAGATTATTCCATGAGATTAGAGGTTAGATGACTAAATAACACAACATTTCTTCCTCCACCCTTCATTTTTAAAAAGGTTAAACAAATAATGTGGTTCTCCATGTGTGGCTCATACATATTGCACCACTGTAGTAGGACCTATGTTTTCTCTTGGAGGTTTAGCCTAAAACAATCAGAAACACGCAGTTACACCTATCATCAATAGCCCCATATCTCCCACCCCCAGACAATGAACAGCTGGCGCGGTCTGGGACCAACTGCCTGGAGAACCTAGTCATTCTGAATGGGGAGAAGTTCAGCCCTGAGGTGTGGGACATCACATGCTCCTGCATGCTGGAGATCTTCCAGAACACCAGCCCTCAAGCGTATGTGGCCGCACCAATATAAAGCACCAGGGGTTCAATTCACTCTGAGGATGAAGGAAAACAGTGGTAAAGCTGTGGGCTTTCATTCTCACCTCCTGTAATATAGAACTGGCTTTTCATTAAGCCTGCGTCATGCAAAGAACACTACTATGGAGATTACTGACATTACCGCAGTTGGATTAAGAACAGTCCAATGCATTATTAATACCTGGAAAGATAGCTCAGCACTATCAACTTAAAATGTGGGTGAAAAATATGTACAATGTCCGTCAATTAAATGAGCTGTAAATGAAGCTTAAAGGCAGACACGTTTTAATGTATGGCCATGCCGTGACCATATATGGCACATCATGTGATCCCTGTGTACTTTATTTGCTTTTCATAGATTGTTGACATGGCGACCAGCTGGACAGGAAGAGGAATCCAGTGATGGCAAGCACACAGTAAGGACATTACTTAATACATAAATATAGAAAACATTGACTAATACTTCCAAAAACAATACAGCGACTGCTTGGCAATCTGCCTCAACAGTACTAATCTAATTTTACCACATAATTAAGCAGTTCAAAGAGTGCTTGTATGATGTACTGTATGTCTACATAATAAGTAAATTACATTTTTTAAGTAAGTAAGGTTAAGTACAAAAGTGTTTTCTATGTTTTGTATTGCTAGTATTTTGTTTATGAAATATATGGGTACATTCCTCCTCACTGTATGTTGAAGCACATATAGGGCCTGCCATGCATTACACAGGTGCAGGAAGGGCTCTGTTCGTTTTAAAGCGTAACGTCATTTTAATAAACCTGTTGGTTTTAACACAAACCAGGGAGTACCCCTATAGGTGGAGCTGTCTTTGCACATGTGACACTGTTTCTCTGAGCCATAACTTGTATGAAAGTTGCTACAATAAGTGTCTGTGGGTCTCCAGGACATCGACTTTGACAACCAATCGCAAAGCAGCTATGACAGAGCTCTGTCGGAAAGAGGATACAGTCAGATGTCCAGTGACGACACCTGGAAGGGCAAAAGCAACGCTCGTAAGGACACAACCAACGCAAACCACGACAATGCCCATGGCTTTTGCATTGTCCAGCTTTTACAGGAGCAGCTTCTGCGTAGCACAGTGCTCATTCTGCCTTTTGTTGCAGGCGTGTCGGACCAGAAGCTGTTTGCAGGGCTGCTGATAAAGTGTGTAGTGCAGCTGGAGCTAATCCAGACCATTGACAACATCGTCTTTTACCCGGCTACTAGCAAGAAGGAGGATGCAGACAATATGGCCGCTGCACAGGTCAGCTGCTGTATATGTGTGTGTGTAGTTAGTTTTCAGTAATCTCAGGGGGGCTAAGGGCCCCCTACAACACCTACTACTGCCTAGGCAGCCCTCCTGCCCTATGAAATGTAGTGCAAAGGGATTCCGTGGGTGTCCACTCACTTTGAGCTCCAGAGCTGATCGGGCCAACGGTTCTCACGAAGATCTGACCCAGCACCACCTTCACAGGCCCGCCTCCCTCTAGCACCAGACGACCCACACCTTCGGAGGCATTCTTACGGCAATCTCAAGTTGCTTTATGCTGGCTTGGTCCTACACCAGTCCTTACTGGACTTTAGACATCTCTAAAATGTAAAATTCGAACACAGGTGGATGTCAAAGGAGGGTCTCTCAGGAATCCTTGTTGTTCTCACCAGGGGTAGCGTCTTCACCCGTCAGTGGAGATGGTGCAGAGATTAAACCCCGGAGGGAGCAAACTTGCTTGGTTAGACGAACCCAATCAATAAGTGGATTTTGTCCATTTATTTATAGAGTATAAAAATGTACAGCGTTTATTTGCTGAACGAGGCTACTATATTTTCCTAATATTTTATTAAAGTTGCAATAATGCTGGAGCCCTCTCTTTATCCGAGAGGTCAAATAAAAAGCTACACAACCAAAAAGTTAGGAGCTAAGAGCCATGAGCTGCCTTCTTTGATACGCCTATGTAGGACGCTAGTAACGCCCAACTTCTATCTGCTGTTTCTTGGTAATCCCCTCTTCATACCATTTCCTGATCAACAAACATGTTCTATTTCTCATTTTAATTTCTACCAAATGAGCAGAATTGACCTCTAGCTGACACCTTACGGTTTAACACACAGTTTGAACATATGCAATTTAACACACATCAATATGCAATTTAACTCTGCTATTCCTTACACGCAACTAAAACACATGGTTTCACACAGTTGAATTACTTGCAATTGTATGCTTTAGCTAAGTAGTTTTAACACAGGTAGAATAATTGCCATTTTATACAACTACTCATTATTAATGTCCAATAATTTTTGAGTAGACATGATTTCATTTATATCCAATAATGATGTCCAATAAATGATGCATACATGTATCTATATAAATGGTTCTCCTGAATAGACATTGTTTCATAAATGTCCGATATGCAACAATATACTGTATGTACTGTATGCATGTATGTATTACAGAAGCGATTTATTAAATGAATTTTGTACATACTGTAAGGTGTAAGCAGCCGGCTACTAACTAAAGCTGACTGCTGTGTCTCTGTTTAAACAGAGGGATTGTCTGGAGGAGGCGGAGGCAGACTGCGGGGAGCTGGCTCTTGAGCAGGGCATGTACAGACATCTGTCTCCCCAACACCTCTTCAAGCTGCTAGACTGCCTGTTGGAGTCCCACACCTTCGCCAAGGACTTCAACTCCAATAACGAGCAGAGAACGGCACTTTGGAGGGCTGGTAAATGCACTTCTAGGACGGACAATATGTACATTCGTTTTAAGGCTATTCGTTAAATGTTTTATAATGAGACTACTTTCCATGTGTCAATATGTTTACTATTCTACTCAAGAGTGTCCTAAGCAATGTTTTCTACACCACTAGATAGAAGTAACATGTTTTTTGGGGATACGTTGTGTTTCTGTATTATCTTTGTATATGCGTGTTTTTTGTATTTGCACTTCTGATGCTCTTTATGAGCTGGTGTCTCTTTGTGACACCAGGTCAGTGATCGCTACACACTTTCCACTATAATAGCGTTGGCAGAAGAGGGCAGTAGGGGTGCACAATATATCGACGCAGTATCGTTATTGCAGTATCATGTCTAAAATGTTGCAATGTTCAGTTTATGTTGTGGAGATATGCATCTGTTGTGCTTGATTTAGACAGAAAAGTACGATGTGTGCCTGAGGAAGCTAATGACATAACAGGAATTGAAGAGGAAACGGTGGCCAAAATGAATGCCTCCTCCGTATCTTGGAATTACTGTTGTACGAGTCCAGTACCAGTCAGTTGAAAACATGTTGTTTTGATGTGTTATGAATATATTATGATGCATTTTCCCATAACCTCTGTGTTTTTATCATGTTTAAAAAATATCAAAATGAATATCGATATTGCAAGTTTCATTATCAACATCGCAATATCACATTTGATCAATATCATGCAACCCTAGATTGCAGCACTATTGTATGCGCCTTTTGGCCCATGCAATCTGTAGACGTTTGATTCCAATGGACAAATGGCTTACTGAAATTACCTAGGGCCTCATGTATCAACATTGCGTACGGAGGAAATGGTTGGGTACGCTGGTTTTCCCCTTACACCTATATAGTGAATGGTTAATAGTGCTACTGTGTGTGGCCATTTAAAACGCTATTGGCAGCCCGTGGACGGTCACAGGAGGTGATGTTCTCTCCGGTTAGGCGTGCAGCACCTGTCATGCAGATCATCTGTACCCTGTCTCTGTGGCAGGCTTTAAAGGGAAGTCCAAGCCCAACCTGCTGAAGCAGGAGACCAGCAGCCTGGCCTGCAGCCTGAGGATGCTGTTCAGGATGTACTGCGACCCCCGTCTGCAGGCCTCTTGGCCCCACATCCAGACACGCCTGCTGCTGTGAGTGGCACGCACGCACACACGCACGCTGCTTGATGCACAGCAGATGCACTATTGCCTAATGCATGTGCAGCTGCCACATCGCACACACACACACACACACACACACAGAATGACTTCAGTCTCCTAGCACTGTGAAATCCCTCAGGTTAGAGGGAATACTTTAAGCAAAATCTGTTTGAATGCCGATCTGAGGTACAAAATGACACGCACCTTTGAGCAGTGTTCGTGTTCGCTGGGACCTGCTTATGGTGGCCAATCATCGTACCACTTCAACATAAAAGCACTCAACACAACAAATGTTGTCAGCATATTATTGCCCGAGTAGTGGTTAACCCAAAGATGATGATGATGATAATAATAATACATATACATTTAATTTTTTGGACACCTTTCTGAGCACTCAAGGACATCTTACATAGCAAATACATAGATATAAAACAGTTGGTTGAAATATACATATTATAGAAATAAACATTTGATGTGATAAATATATACATACAAAAATTGCCCGGTAGATCGAGAGCTTTGCCTTCCGGCTCAGCTCTCTTTTGATCACCACGGTGCGGTAAAGCGATTGCAATACCGCTCCCGCTGCTCCGATTCTAGAAATACACATTTGATCTGAGAAATATATACAAAATAAAATAAACAAAATTAAATTAAAATTAAATAAAGTTAAGAGTCAATTGAGAGTGGAAAAAATATTCAAATGTCATAGGCAATCTTGAAGAGGTGGGTTTTGAGGAGTTTAGCAAACGAGGTGACAGTGGGGGCATGTCGACTGTGCAGGGGAAGGGCGTTCCAGAGTCTGGGGGCAGAGCAGCTGAAGGCCCGAGCCCCCATGGTGGAGAGGTGGAAAGGGGGGGTGACCAGAAGCCCTGTAGAGGAGGAGCGGAGACGGAGGGGAGTATATGTCAGGAGAAGGTCAGAGAGGTAGGAGGGAGCCAGATTGTGAAGGGCCTTGTATGTGAGGAGGAGAGTCGTAAAATGTATACGAAATTTTACAGGAAGCCAATGAAGCTGATTCCAAATTGGAGTGATGTGTCTGTTGATCTTGTATTGGTGAGGATTCTGGCAGCAGAATTCTGAACTAATTGCAGTCTGCCCTGATTAATTTGGTGGGAATGCCAGAGAGAAGAGAGTTGCAGTAATCCAGTCGGGAAGTGACAAAGGCGTGGATGAGAGTTTCAGTGCTTGAATAGGAAAGTGAAGGGCGGAGTCTGGATATGTTTCGGAGGTGGAAAAAGGATGTGGGGGGGGGGGGGGTTGAGGTGGGTTTGGTAGAGATGTATAGCTGGGTGTCGTCAGCGTAGCAGTGGAAGTTGACATTGTGGTGTCTCATGATCGTAAAGATGCCATCATGGTACAAATAGAAAGCTAAATGTGTGTTTGTTCCGTGTAGGGTGTGTATTTCCATACTAGGGTGTACTGCACACTGTTATATTATGATGATATTGGTATTAGAAATGAACATCTGATACAATGATACCACACCATGTGGTATCATTGTATGTTACGGCTTGTTCAGATCAACTGCATTGGTAGTACAGTATGTAATACACAACGTGTGTGTGTGTTGCCCTGAGTATTCCTGTTAAGTGCCTGGTAGTCTGTTGTTGTTGCCTGATTGTAAGTGTGTGTGTGTGTGTCGTCCTCCAGTGTGTGCGGTGGGGCTCTGGCCTACTTCATTAGCCTGACTTCAGAGAGCCACAGAGAGGCCTGGACCAGCCTGCTCATGCTGTTGCTCACACGAACACTACGGCTGCCTGATGACAAGGTAGAGGCCGCATTGCCAAATATTGGCGGACTTCAACCATCAACCCTAGCCAGACATGTTTGTGTGTGTGGCGGGGCAGCGGTACTTAGCTGAATTTGTATGCAAAGGCCAAAGGGACTGCTGCCAATGTCTACGCTTGATCTACATGATTTCCCCTTTAATGTAGTCTCTTATCTTATCAGAGGTTGACTTTCACCCTTTGCAGTCAAAGGCAGTCTGTAAACATGAAAGGAAGTCTAAGATAGCCGTTTATTGGAGAAGTCATTTTTATCATAGTAGTATAACTATATTACTGATGATGATGATGATAATAATAATAACGCATGTTATTTAAGGATGCCTTTCAAAACACTCAAGGACATCTTACATTACAAATACAAAGACTCATAAAACATTTGACTTAGACAGACGCATACATATTAGAAATATAAGATATAAATATAAAGTCTGAAAAGTAAAGCAAGGGAGACTGAGCAAAGATTTCATATAAAATTGCATTTTTCTGAAATTCACTTAATGGTTGTGTGTATTGTTACAATGAATATCTTGGTGAATAGATCATTGACTGCTTATCTTGGATTTACCAGATTGTCCAGGATTACCCTTGTGGTTGAACCCAGCGTTAACAAAAACATTGTTATGGTTTGAATCTAGATCCACATCTGCCCCAACAGAGCTGCTATAGGCTGATGAGAGTTTCTAAATATGACTAGCGGTCTGTGCTAGAAATGTGTGGTTCTGGGGGTTCTACAGTATAATGGGATCTTGGAGTGTACTTTGAATAGGGCAACTTAAAAACATTAGGTAGAAACCAATGATCTGTTTGTTGTGTTCAGTTCAAGACCCACGCGTCCTGCTACTACCCTCACCTGTGTGAGATGATGCAGTTCGACCTGATCCCGGAGCTGCGCGCCGTCCTCAGGCGCTTCTTCCTGCGCATCGGCTCCGTCTTCCACATCGCCGCTCCTGAGGGCGTGGCCTCACGGACGTCCTTGTGCTAAGGAGCCAATGGGCTTCTGTCCCAGACTGAAATTGTTCGACAAGGTGGGGAGGCAGACAGCAAGACTGTACTGGTTCTCTGAAGGCAGGGCACCTCTGAAGTGCAATGTTCAAGGCTCTCTACTTGTCTCTCATAGAGGAGAAGCATTCAAGTTTTGGGATATTTCTCCTCCTGCATTCTCCGGCTAGAATCTTTTCTCCTGACTTTTCCCTCTTTTCCTTCCATCTTTCCTTTCTAGGAAAACAAGCACTGTGACTGGGACAGGCCTCTCTCAGCCCAAAATGTAGTTACCAGAATAGGACTGCTAATATAGATGTGGTTCCACACCCCCGAATTATTTTTTAAATGAACAAAAATTCCCTAATTAACAAATGAGATACTGTGGAATATATTGAATCGTACAGTTTGCCCAAGAGGAAAGCTTCTGTGGCCGCTAGTGCCTAACAGAAAACTGCACCCTGAAGTATTGGGAGTGTCTCCCTAATCGTGTTTGTTGATGATGTGTTGTGACGCCTGAAACCCTTGGGTATCAAGACCCGATCCAAAGCTGTGTTTTCTCTTTTTGTTTATGGTCCTTCCTAAGCTAACACTATGATATAGTGGGCTTATTACTGTTGGAAAAGAGATTGATAACTCTCAGCTGCAAGTGAGAACAACCCGTATCCGTGATGACATTATCAAAGATGTAATTGATATCACACAATACAGCTTCATTTCCATGACGTCTCATCCTGTATTCATTGCTAGAGCCTTTCAATGAAATTTTACTTATTTATTGGTTTGTTGACTTGTTTTTCCTCCTCCCATTTGTCTGATTGACCTAATCTGTTTACAATAATGTTCATATTGACTACTTTCCAAAGTCATGCATTCCTTTTTATGTTGAATCATTAAGCCATAGTGTCTTATGGGTATGAAAATGTAATATGTTTTACATCAATTCAAGAAATGCAATTAACACTTCCTTGAATAGACATAATAAAATAAAACATTAAATTTCTCTTTTCGTAACACAGAAAATGATGGGATAACCCTTCCTGAACTCATGGTTGTCTAATTGGATTATTTGTAAGACCGCCGTTATGTATTATCTTGGCTCAGTGTACCAACTAAGTGATTGTAAATTGTAGAATAAAACAAGGGTTCAGTAATATACCATGCCTAGGATTTCTATTGAAACATCCATCTGATAGTCCCTACTGGCTTTATACCACATAAACGATTTGTTTTTCTTTTGAAGGTTGTATGTAATTAAAATGCATTTAAATGTTTTGAAAAGCATTCATTCCCTCACAAAAGGATGTCTACCTTTTCTTCCCTAAATCTAGGGAATATATAAATATATACAGTATATGAGAATACAGACTGTAAAGTTTTCATGTAAAATACATAAAAAAAATAAAGTGCTACTGTTATGATACATAATATTGTGATGTTGTATTAAGAGCATTTGGTGACAAAATCAATAAACCCTGAATTCTGTTGGACTGTGCAGACTTTAAAATGTTGCTATTTTTGCTAATGTAGCTATTATTGTTGCTAATGTAGCTATTCATATAGGCTTTACGAATGTGGCTGCCACTGCTCCCTTGAGGGATGGGTTAAATGTAGAGGATAATTTTCGTATGTACAGTATCTCACAAAAGTGAGTACACCCCTCACATATTTGCAAATATGTGAGCATATCTTTTCATGTGACA
>JAODUH010000022.1:229117-251762 GCA_027564835.1 Typhlichthys subterraneus | reverse complement strand
ACTTCTGTCTAAATCAAACACAACTAAGCCATACAGCCAATGGACGCATCTCTCCACAAAATAAACTGAATATTGCAGCATTTTTGATATGATATTGCGTAACGTGATATTGCGATAACGATACTGAATCGATATATTGTGCACCCCTAGTGCGCACCTATGTGTTCTGTGGGTCTTTGCGTTGATTCTGTATTAGCCACCCCTGTACTAAATTACAAAACCTATATCAATACAAAAGTGCAAAACAAATTAACTATGTGAAGGCTGAATCATTAGTGTACTACCTCAAATAGCCATACGATAACGATGTTAACGCTTTAAGACGTCAGTTTCAAAAGAAAAGGGTGAGCCAACAAACATTATCTAATTATGCACCAACAATGTACAAGCGGTAAAATACATTGTGATTATTGTTATTAATTATTATTGTAATTTGAGCATTTCCGTTAGAATGGGTATACTTTTATACTTATATATTGGCTGTAATAAGATAGTAATATACTTATATATTGGCTGTAAGATGCTTTACCAGCAGTACGATGCATTGTGATTATAACATTTCCGTTACTTATATACCGGCTGTAATTAGAGTGTGCCGGAAAATACCATTACTACTGCCGTCATATTTCTAGTGTGTCGCTGGCAAAAAAATATACTACAGAAGATAAGAAAGCATAGCAGCACTAGCATATATTGTAACTTGTGGGTTAGCTGTGTGTGTGTGTTTTGGCCACCATCCAGTGGTTTGCCCCCACCTCATACAGAGTGTTAATGACAGAGCGTGACAGATCAGAGCTCACAGCAGCCTCTCAGCATGCCACAAGGATGTGTCTGAGCTAGCTTTGTTCTGGATGAATGTGCAGCGCACACACACACACATATATACTCACTACATACTCGGGTATCATAGGGTTCATTGGGTGGATGTATAATGCATTATTACACACTACAACATAAGTAATATTCACGACACACCTCTAAATACATACAGTACATACTTGTATTTTAGTCTATTATCTGCAAGAGCAACTATTTCTCTTTTGTCCCACTGTGTGTGTCTACAATATATGTTTGGTCTAGACAAGACTCTATGGAAGTGAGAGCTGGAGTACAACAGGAGTCACACTGTGCGAAGTGTCAAGTTAAAAAAAAACACACAATTTTCTTAAACGTTACCATGTTTAGCTACACACATCCTTGTTAAAATTGTATTTTAAGATACTGTATACTGCATACTAACAATTACCTCATACAATATCTATTACATGATGTCTATTAAATAGGACCGTAGGATTATACCGGTAAAGCTCATTATTAGATTTATTGGAAGCACTTAATGTTTATCATGCAATCAAGTGATAAGTGTTTTTGTACTTTTAACTTCCTTAATATTTTCTTAGCCAGTGTTTGTATTTTTTGTGCAGCCCAAGAAGTCGTCCTTATGCCTTCTTCTAAGTTAACTTTAAGCTGGGAACCACAGCGTTCAGGGTTGTCCTTCAATACAAAACAATAACTACTGGTGCTAGCATCGCCCTCTACCTGTAGTGACAGCTGCCGTGGTTGGCGCGCCAGACGTCGTCATGGCTTCCTGGTAGAGAACAGTTGGAATTCCCAGCAGGGCCTCGGTTATGTCATCCAGGTCTCCTGACCCCGAGCCGCCCGGCGTCGTCTTCTTTCGGCCCTCGCGGCTTCCGCTGCGGACCATCTCCTCCTCACGCAAGCCTTGGACTGGCAAACAGAGAGAAAGCAGTGTTCAGTATGACAAAGGTGCCAATACCCGAGGCCCTCAGCGTTACTACCATCCCCGTGAAATGGAGCAACCTGTCAGAAGGTCAGAACCCAGAAAATAAGACAACAGGATTATAATAAATATCTATGTTTAGGAAGCTTGATTCATTGCAGCAGCACGGACATTATACTGTGGATATGAATAACACAATAGCGTGTATTGGAAAGTATTACTGATCGTGATGAAAATCAAGATAATGCTGTTGCTACACCGTTCACTGGTTCATTGTAGCAAAGTGCTGCCTGGGGTTGGGACCAAAGCGTAACAACATCACATTGAGCGAGACATTTCCATGCAGCCCTCGGGGCATTGAGGTGAGTTGGGGAAGACAAAACCGAGAAGGAATTCCCAAACTGCTATCATTCCTAAATGATAGCCGCCATTCCACATTTTTTAACTCAACATGATTTTGTGTCTGGACATGTTCATTTTGACATAGTAACCCACTATCAGCGGGTGGGCTAGCAAGCAACAGCAAGTTAACATGACACCTAGCTGCGGGCCCCTAAGAAGAATCAATCACACACTCTCAACAGCGTACGTACTGTATCCCTTTTGCTTTGTTCATTCTCATGGGTATAACAACACAGGCAGATACTATAAAGACACTTAAGGTAAGGGAAATTATTGTCACAAATTATCCTTCTCAATTACGTTACAATGTACACAAATGCACTAGGGAAAAAGTAGACAAGATATGAGTCTGAGCCTAATGCTAACACTGGTTTTAACCACAAGAGTAATATCCACCAAAATCTCACTGTGCACCAAAACAGGAATATACAGGAAAGAAAACATGGAATTACAACTGAACATTCATGTTTTCTTTCCTATATATTCCTACAGGAAAGAAAATGTGAATGTAATTATATGGAAAACTTATCAGACAATATAATGTATGCTAACATTTTCTAACAACATTTATTACATTATTTTAAATGTAACAGATGCTTTAAACCGAAGTGACATAGAATGAGTACAATTATTTACCCGTAATTAGACGTCTTGCTGCACATGAATCCTTGTAGCTACAGTAGGTCAGACATTTACGATCAAATCCATGACCAGTCTGCACAGAGGAAGCTACCCTAATAACTAACCTATTTATTATGTATTATTCATGTAAACTGCTTTCTTAAAACCACAGGATTATACAGCCTATGGTGATGTTTTTAGGCTGATCCAGATTCAACCTCAATTCAACCTCAATGTACTGTGGAATTTCAAACATAACTTGTATTGCAGGTACTGTATGGGTAAAAGTAGTTGTATTTACGTTTCAAGTTCAGAGAATAAATGTAACCTTGTTTCCTCCCCTCTAAATCTCTCTCTTGCCTCCAATGCAGCACTTTCCAAACTGTAAACTACAGTAACATTCATATTTCAAGCTTCCTACAACCTGATTTGTATCTGCTTTTCCTCTGTAATTTCCTCTGTAATTCCCCCAGTCTACTCATTTCTCTCTTTGACAACTAAATGTTAAAAATAATGTATTTTCATTTCAAACTGTTTATGTTCTTTCACTTTGTTTTCTGTTACTTTCACTCTTTCCTCATGTTTTCACCCGTACTCACTGGTGAAGCGCCTCTTGGCAAGGGGCTTCTCCATGGTTCCGTTGAGCACCAGCACCTGCAGTGCATACTCCTGTCTGGGGTCCAGACCTGCCACGGTGGCCCGGCCTCGAGTGGTGGTCAGCATCAACTCTGGCTGGGGCACCTCTGAGGAACATGAAGGCAACATTAAAGAGGAAATGTGTCTGAGGTGTTCATGGAGAGTCATGTTGAAGCACAAAGCTCAGAGGAACTGTTCTTCGGGAACTCTTTTTTCCACACAACACATTTTCATGGGCACATACTGTATGATGGGTAGAGAATGGTGTGGGTGTTAAAGGGTGTTAAGTGAAGTATATTGGCTTCAATAGCAGTCAGCATTTATAGTTCTGTTGGATATGATGCCACTCTGAACACTTTGTTGACAACACATTGTCTATCAATGAAATTCAAATGAAATGAGTTGTGTTAAGGTATTACAGTGAACAGGTTGTTTTCACCTGAGATGGGTTTTACTCTGACTTTATATCCGTGAACTGGTCCTTCTGCTTCCTTCCATTTCATCTGCAACCTATCTTCAGAGAGGACTGTAAGCTTCAGACGACCTGCAAGCAAGATAAGAAAACACTTCCATGTTTGCACTTTATTTTGTTGTCTGGCTGGTCAGCATCTTTTATTCTGAAGCGACGTCTATTCTGTCTTCTGCATACAAACTACAGCCAAGAGATGGCACTGTATACACTTGTGACAAGTTAAAACTGGCTACTGTTCCACAGAATATACTGTAGATCGACACAAATAATTATTACATTTATATTAAAAAACATTCGCCCCTCTTAACGACACTTGAAAAGTGTGATTTATGCTCCTACGTGACTGTGAAAATATGGTACATGTATGTGTCTAGGCTAGTCATGAGTTGAGAGCAACAGAAAGTCACAGTTGGGACACTTTCAGACTTAACAAAGATCAAAGCCATCAGATATGTCCCGGTGAGCAGGCTTTGTTGTTGAAGCCATGAGGTTTTAGTCCAGTTTTCCACTGTTGGAAGCGGGCCTACAGCCTGGCAAACGTCCTCCTCTCTGCTATCAAACTGCTCTCTTTCTGTGCACTCATCTACATAATTTCCAACAAACGTTTTCCCCAACAAGTCCCGTCTTTCATCGGCCTGTCCCATGGATGTTCTGCCCCCCCCCCGCCCTCTTCCTCCCCCTCTCCCTCCCCCTTTCCTTCATTCCAGCTGTCTCCTTGGCCCGTCAAAGCCTGTCCTGTCCTCTGGTCCGGCATGAGGGCAGAATGGAGAGGAAACTGGTTTGAGTCTGGGGCGGGCGGGTCAAAGGTTGTGTCAGAGGAACTGCGCTGTGTTCCAGTGTGTGTCATTTGTGTGTGGGTAAAATGACAGAGTGAGGAGTGTGGAGTTGTAAATGCAAGAGAGGAAGATATAGGACTGTTATAGAAACTAACAGCATGAATAACATGCCTTTGTCTTCGCTCGACCCTCAGCAGTCAATAGCACTGGTATGTGCGTGTGTGTGTGTGTGTGGCTCTCCATCCTCTAGGGTTCCTGGCAAAAGATCAGTAAAGATCTGCATTTAGAGAGCTGCAGGTCAAGGCCTTATGTGACCACTAAAAACAACAACAGTTTGTGTGCCCGACAGAGCGGCAGACAGGCAGAATCAAGGACGTGCAACAGCACATGCACATCTCATCGCAGTTAGCAGTGATCTAATAATGAAAGAGTTACTTTTGGTAATTAACAAATATTGAAGTTACCCATGAATCAAGATGCTGTAACGTATACTTTACACAGCTTCAAACAATCAGCAAATTAATATTAGAATCAACAGAAATGATCAGTGCCACTGCTATTTTATTCAAAAACTACTATTCAAGAGAAATCCTACTTAATAGAAATTCAGAATAAAATGTTAAATTGTTTTTGTTTTTTTGTATTGGAATGCAAGAGTTATTATACTGTGCATGTGAGCGTATGTGGGCCCTCGTACACTATATAGCTAAACGCGTGAAACCATTTGTGCCTTGATAGAGATACGCTTCATTTTCAAAATGGCCCCAGACGCCTTCTATCTAGTGTTGTCTGGTGCGGTCTGCACCACCTTGTCTGTTCTCATTTACAGAGCCAGAGCTACGTAGAAACACCGCATTAGCCGCAATGAACCATGCAGAGAGATTGGCTGAATTTGACAAACCGTGTATTAGCTTACAACCATTGCATTCCCCTTTAGCCCACAGACGTAATAATGTGGTACTGTTGTACCTTGACCATGGACACCTGAGACCAACAGCAGGAGCAACAGCACCAGGCTGCCCAGCATCACTGAGCAGGGTGATTGGGATGAAGATAAGGAGTGCAGGGTTGAAGCTGGAGGCCTGAAACAATAGATAAGTTGTATTGTATACAGAGTTACACTTAAATTGCATTCTCTAGGTTATGATGGAACACAATAATAAACAAAACAGTGATGTGCATGGTAATATGTTACAAAGTATTGTTCATTTTGACCACATTCAGCTTTTGAAACAATATTGTATTGATTTGAAATGTATTTCCTTGTACTTTTTTAGCAGTAGAAGTAGCTTACATTCAAATGTTAACTGATTTGATCTTAGCTAAGACTAAGTCACAATTCACATGAATAAGATAATACAAAGATATTATGTTTGTGAAGCTCTTGTATTTTCATTCAATAATTTTCTGATAGACCACTTTTCTGAAAAGAGAATGTGCACTGAGCACATTAAGAGCTTACACACATTAAATAAATATCAATACTGCACAGTTAGATTGCCAAACGACAGCTCCAAAAGGTGCCCGGTCTCCTTTTCCCATGGGAACCCTTTAACAACTCTTAATACAGGTGCTTCTGTGGTCCTCATACTTTACAGTGCTAATTACAGGCGCACAAAGCTGTAACCACACTCTACTTCAAGAGTCCATTACACCCCATATAAGACGCCTACCACTACAGCTAAACATTCATTCCATTTACTAAGTAAAAATGTCTCCCAAAATGTTTCCTCAACCCCTAATTCATACACTGATTTATTCTGAACTAATCACACTGTATATTTGGGCGACAGTGGCGCAGTGGTAGAGCGGGGCGACAGGTGATCCAAAAGTTGCTGGTTTGATCCCGGCTAACTCCTCACCAAGTGTGCTATATTAATGCAGTCCATTTACCATTATATTTAAATATTAATATTTAACAGTACAAATCTTTTGATAAACCATGTTTGCCATTGTAAAATGCATATGCAAACCCAAGAACATTGGTCCATCCATTATAATGAATTGTTTAATCTAGCCTACATATTCAAAAAGAAGGCTTATAAGGTAGTTGTCAAATAAGATTAGGATTCAATCTGCTACACTTGAAGAGTGGTTTGATGGAGTGGCCTCTGATTCTGTCGGCTGAGGATTGCAGCAGAGATATCGTAGCAGGTGCGCTTTTGTCTGCTTGGTTTGAATGGCAGATTGTCTTCCCATTTTTATAGATTCCACCCCTCAAACACTGGAACTAGAATGGACTGAGTATTCTGCTTTGTCAAATAATAAGAATATTACTAATAATAATCATCATACGTTATAGCGTAATCATAATAATAATGTTTATTAAAGAAATATGTGTTTGAGCTTATCGCTTTCAGGAGTAATAAGCCTATTATGGTTGCCTACTAAATTGTGTATGCTGGTTTTCTTCAGAAAGAGTCAGACAGGCTAATCAATTAATATAAAACCCTTAGGTTAAAAATAAATGTTAATAAATGTTTATTTTATCCATGTCAAAATATACGGTATTGTATGAGAGACTGGCTCTATTCTGAGAAAGGACCATTTGACATGGTTCATCAAGTATCATACACTATCTCCCTGTTTCACACCCAACATCACTGTAGACTAAAGGACTAACATCCTAAGTAGCATAATTATCTAGTATGTTTTGTTTATTTGATAGCTTTTAAAGACTGGTCTAAACTAAGCACTTCCAGATAAATGAAGTCCTACATTTATATAACATGATAACATTACAAGTGTGCTACCTACCCTTTAAACACAGGCTATTGCTAATTTATTGGCATTCAGACTATATCAATCACCCCGGTTGATAATTTATAAACTGTAATCTGAATAATCATTTCTATTATAGTTTTTATTTTCTAAATTTTGAAATGGATGAATCGTACATTCCATACTATGCACAATATAATTTGAGAGTCGAAACCATTTATTATATATAAAATATTTAAAAAATATTGGTGGTGTGGTATTACTCATTGTACTCTGTTAATAGTTAGTATAACCTATAGTCCTAAGCATTTGTTCCCTATGAGTATTACGTTAGTGCTGACTTATTGATATTTTGCTTTTATGGCCTCACCTGGAACAAATGACATCACATGCAGGTCATCCAGGTGTTGACTATGAGACAGAACAAAATATTTTAGTCCCTGAAACCCTGACAAACCCACTCGAGTCAGAAAACATAGCCTAGCTTAGCCTGCAATTAGAAAGTTTCTTACGTGATGTTAAAGTGCCAAGCCCCACCACAACTGGCAGCACCAATATAATAATATCAAGCAGGAAGAGCTTTTAGGCTCAATCACCGTGCAAGAACACAGAGACAAATATACACAGGTTGTGGTAGTTATGGCTGCGGATAGAAATGGGTTATGGGAATTTGCATGGCTTACCTGGTTGTTGCTTCCACGTTATTCCCTAAAAGCATTCCAGAGGTGTGATGTCACCATGGACAAGTCCTGCTTGGAACTAAGAGCGCTTAGTTCCGATAAACTCTTCTTCTTGAACTAAAGGTGAAATCTGATATGTCCCTCAAAGGCCCTCCTGCTGCCTCACTGGGCGTGTCACTCTAGAGTTTAATGGGGATTAAACCTAAACTCATGATGCGCTGCACTCAAGTGGCTACAGGCTAATGATAATTATCATTAATATTAAAACGTGTCTTTAATATCAAATACTCCACGTTTTAAACTACTACCAAACAAACATCAAAGTGTCTACTCTCTGACAACAGGCTGTATTGTAGGCCTACATACCTACCACGTTACATCGTGCCAATTCGTTACACAATTAAAGCACTACGATATCTCAAAAAGAGGCCAAATCATGAAATATGAAAATTATGTCCTACTTTAATCTGATCAAGGGCAACATAAACGCTCACAAAAATAGAAAGATTTTGCGTGCCAACGCAGTAAATTGCTTTGGATGACATTTCAAAGGACAATGATTAGGCGTGAAGTAATCTTTAAATAATGTAAAGTAATTAGATTATGTTACTAAATTTAGGTAATCCCAGAAATGACATTACTGATTATAATTTTAGTCTGGTAACCAACTGCAATGGATTACATTTAAAGTAACCTAACCTATCCCAAACATACATTCTAATGCATGAATTATTCATTTGGCAGTAGGCTGCCAGTCAAGTTACAGACATAAATTAACACGTTAGCTAACAATAAAGTTACATTTTTAAACAGTTTAATTTTTTAATTTTTAATTTTTAAACAGTTTAAAAATGTCACTGTTACAGAAGAAAAAAACAAAACATAGTTTTACAGGCTTGACTTTTTAAATTTAAATAGCTATCCTACATAATGTATTCATAATTAATTCCTGTGTAGAGGTCAGCTGTGTAGTATTTGTCCTCTGTGTACAAGGCACATGAGGTTGGTAATGTCCTGTAGGTGTATTGGGATTTCATTCAGTAGACTACTGTAGATTGAGTAGCCTAGAGATGATCCAGAAATAATACTTTCTTTGTGAAACTCGTTTCATGAAGCAGTCAGTTGTGTCAGTAGTGAACCTTATATTTAAAAATGTCTTCCTCTTTAAGAAAAAAAAAATCTAAATTGATTATTTGTATTCGTTTTTCCAGACCATTTGAAAGAGCAGGCCCTTTCTTTTTCCTCCTCCACAAATATTATATGTTAATTAAATTCTGATATGTGGCTGAATCAAAGGATTGGGTGGAAGGGGTTGAGAAAGATCCCCTCCATTGTAACATTATCGTTCTAACAAGATACAGTATTTCTTACGTATGCATTGACCAATTTGTCAATATGTCGACCTTTTGCCAAGAAAAACCCAAAACCTTTAGTTATGCCACTGCTCTCGCCAATTGCTAAAGGTTCTTTGTGAAAATAAATGTTTTTTCATAGGAGGCATACCATTTACACGGTGTTCTTTTGTGAATTCATCTATAATTAATCTATATTCTAATACAATTCAGGTTTTTATTTTAATCGTTTAGGAAATATGTATATTGGCCCATTAGGCGCTTGTTGGGTTCAAGAAAGTAATCCTTATAATGCCCTAGCACCTTTCGCCCCTCTTGTTCAATACATCACAGCTGGTTGACACTTGGACACATATTAGCTGTGTTTTCCAAGCTTGCCTAAGGCAACGGACGGTCCATAACCTCTGTCAAGTTTGAACAGTCTTGGAGAATTGTACAGTTTCCCACAGTGTACCACTCTGGGGCATACAGAATACCTAGACATAAGGAATGAAATGGAGAAGTGTTGCAGGCAGAGAACAATTAAATTAACAACACGTTATGTCATGTCAGTGGAGGGGGATTTCTTGTGCATCGTCTTCGTCGCCACTGTCTGTGTCTTGGTGCTCACATCCGTCCTGATGCAGCAGTGGGAGCTCCAGCTCTGGGCTCTTAGTGCTAAGCTGTCTTAATGAGGGGCCCTTGTCTGGTGGGTAAACAAGCAATGCATATTTATTAGTTATATCATGAATATATTATATCACATCAGGAACCACACATTTGTGCCTTGGACTGTGTGTATACCAACTATAGGTAGGAGGAAGGGGTAGAGAGGGGAGCCCAGGGCACCACAAGGAGGAGTGGAGAGGAGTGTGAGCCACTCGGCACATAGCATGTGGTCTTGAGGTGTGTACCAATACAATGGAACACTGCTTTCAAATGCAACACAAACCAAGTAGTGGCTCCTTAAATAAACTCAATTCCCCCAGTCCTTACTTTTAGAGTAGTATGTCTTGAGCCCCACGTGCAGGGAGATGCCACACAGACACACTGCAAAACCCAGCCAGTTAACAGTGGTCATCTTGTCTCCCATCAGACGTGCTGCCAGTAACAAGACGCATACTTCCTATGAGCAGAACGCTGTCAGTTAAGCCTGGGGAACAGCCTGCGTGCGATTAGTCTCAATCCACGTCTGTACCATCGTGCTTTGATGCTTGATGTGAGTGGACAGAGCACAGGCACCAAAGGTGAGAGGTCACACCAACCTTGAAGATACCGGCGATGGAGAGAGTGAGGCCGGATGTCCGGGAGACCAGCAGGAACTCGGAGAAGCCCAGGCCGAAGGCCAGCACCCCGCCGATGCCCAGCATCATCAGGGCGTAGAGCAGCGGTGACAGCTCCGTCACACGGAACAGCTTCTCTGACGTGCTGAGGCTCAGTCCTGCAGTACACACACATGGAACCATGGAAAAGAATCTCAATATTCTGATGCAATAGCAACAGAATAATGGAACGTATGTGGGAAAGATTATTGGAAACAAATGAATAGCTTTAAATACAATTTTAAAATATAATCAATCATTTTATACTGCATCACCCTCAGTATGGAATGTAATTTAGTAGATATTAAATAAATTAGTAAATAAATAAATATACATTTGAAATAATTATATCAGACATAATATATATATTAAAAAATATTCCCTGGTATATTATTTCATATTTATATTTATGCATACATGTACTGTATGTATGATTGACTAAAATTGCATCGCATACCTCAGAATGAGGAATATATAACCACCTTGACTGTCAACAGTCACTACCACTGTGCTCGTGTGAGAGGAGGCCTCAAGGCTGGGCGAGATCAGTGTTATGTTAATGTGTCCCTCCTACATGTACTAGAATGCCCTCCGGGAATACTAAAAAATATTACCCAAATCGTGGAATAAAAGAACCAATGTTGTATATGACCAACCTCTTACCTTCGTTGTACAGGAAGAGGGGGAAGAGGCCCAGGAACATGAGTGGCTGGAGGTGGTACATGGTGTCTACTGGGTTCTGTAGGCCTGGACACACATAGGAAGCAAAGCTGATGTAGGTTTTGTGGGTTTTCTCTGTGTGTGCGTTATCAAACAACAGTGTTGCGTATCCGACCTAGCTCTGCCTTCTGCATGAGGATCTGAGTCAGAGTCCAGCGGATGCCCCCAATAAAAGATGCCAGCAGCACCAAGACGAAGCCCTCCATGTTGAACTGGGTGGACTCATAGGTGAACATGAAGAGACCGCCAGCGATAAGCATGACCACCACAATAAGGAATGGGTTCTGGCCAGGTGGGAGGAGATAACATTAGGACAAAAGGATAAGGAAATAGAGTAACAAAAATGCAACAAAGGACAGAAATGACAACCATTACAAACTTTGGCTCAATGAATCCTTGTTTATTTAAGAGCTTCTACCTAATGAGTGTTGTTCCGTATTTATCTGTTGGTTATTTTGGAGCAGTCATATAATCTTTTGAAGAAGTCGATGAAGGGTTTTGCCATTTTTTATACGCAAGGTAGAAACAATGACTCTGGTGGGACTCCAACCCACAACCTTTGAATCCCTTCATTCACACTAGAAGTCCAATGCGCTATCCGTTGCGCCACAGAGCCTCTTAGTGGACCAATTGGTTATTGTCCCTTGTGCCATGAAGCAAAAAAAAAAAAACATGTTCTACAGCACACATTATTGTGCAAATGAAGCAGCTAGCCACATCCTATAGCCCACAGCCATGTTACAGACTAGACTAAGCTAGCTAACTTTTGCGACCAGTTTCAGTACGCGTGCTCTGCATTGAAATAAAGTGAATAGCCTACTGTTGTAATTAAACAAAAGAAGAAAATAACAGTATTCAGTAATATTTATCATTTATTAGTTAGCCATTAGTTTTTACATTATCAAAAGCTTCAGCTGCTACTAATTATTAATACTAAAACAACAACAACAGTATTATACAAATTATGCCCTGGTTTTTATATAGTGCCACTGCCGCCAGATCCTCAAATTTCACCCAGTTAACCGTATATGTTTGAACTCACAACTGCACACAGAGATGTGGCTGTAGATGCAGGGGTAGAAACTAGTCTGGGCCTAAGCGTACTAAAGGGAAGGAGTATGCTGGACACTTTTAACATTAACCTGAATCACTCACCGGCTCTTCCAGTTTAAAAACCAGGGAGAAGAAGAGGATGAAGAGCACGGCTGAAGACTTGGTCATGGTATACCTCAACAGAGAACAGAGAAGGTACAGGGTAAGGGTTATGTGATTACCCTGTGTCCAGGGCCCTATGCTGTATCACAATACACTTTCATCATACTTGGGGATCCAAGAAGGAATTCAGCAAAAATACTGGATAACTTATATGTCCATTACCACATTGACAGCATATAAAAGTCATAAAGAGCAGAACAGTGATGGCATATTGGCACTCAAGGAAATATATTTTGTTTGTCAAATCACCGCCATGACAGTAGAAAATCCAAGGTGACTTCAATTAACTTCAGACAGGTAATACTAAACAGTTAACCTATATTGTGATGTAGTGGCCAGGTCTCTGCTACACCTTATTAAAACAAACATTTCTTACAAATGCCAATGCCCACATACAGGTACATACTGTACAGCTGAATGTTGCCTAACTTTACAAGTAAACGTGGACATGCACAATTACATTCAACATGCAGACACAGTTGATTCTTTAAAAAAAAAAAAAAAGTATTAAAGTCCCACCTTTTCCAGAAAGCTTTTAACCTGTAGTTTTGTTTATTTGCTTATATATTTGTTTTGAATGTTATTGTATAATCTGTTTTTACTGTGTAAGTATTGAATCTTGAGAAAGGCATCGGCCAAATAAAATGTATAATTACTATAGATGTGTTTAAGGCATACATAGGGTTAACAAACTTACAGGCTGATGGTGATGAAGAGAAAGCTCCAGTTTGACAGACCAATGTCCAGTGCTGTCGCCAAGGCTAGAGAAAAGAAACAAAACATCTCCATACAAATGTCACTATATATAAACCCCTTCCACTTTGTAAATGTTGTAAAATACTTTTATAAAAAATGGTTGAAAAAAAGGTGCCAATAAAGATATTTTCAAATCTGAAATAATAAAGCGGCAATGATCAAGGGAATAAATAGTGCAGATGAAAATGATAGTACGCCAAGTAGTGAAACCTTCTGTAATGCTTACTTTCCATTCACATTGTAAGTCACCCATTGGCTGAAAATTGACAAATATTATTATTTTCTTGTTATGAAGAGCTACCATTTAACTGACAGATACAGATACAATCAGTCAATATGGACTTTAGTCAACATGAACCCTGACTTCTTCGACAGTGACTTACGGTGATAAGAGAAAACACACTTTAGCCCCCCTTCTTCTGTAAAATTAAGTGTCTGCTGAGAAAGGAGACATGCTAAATAAGGACTGGTGTAACTTCTCATTAGTGCCATTTGTGAACATTCACTTATTTACCTTATATTCCCAATGACAATATTTGCTTACTGATAGGCAAAATGCCTTCAGGACAAGAGTTGGGTAATGCACCTTAAAATGTTTAAAGGTATACACACACACACACACATCTCACCTGTGGGGGCCACCTTATAAAGATAATCTCTCCAGCTGAGAATGATGCGGGACTTTCCCGTCCTGCACTGCATCATATGCCGGGTCAGGGCAGAGAAGCAGAATATGACGTTAAGGTGGACCAATGTCATGAACAGAGGATAGTGGAAGCCCTAAGACAGACAAGGGGTCTTAGCTTGTGCACGTGCTTACATGAAAATGTGTGGATATGTCCAAAACTCACCTTCATGAGCCATTTGTTATAAAAGGTGATGCCTATGGAGAAGGCATAGTAGAAGAGAACTAGGCTAACAGTGCGAAATGCCCTGCACATGAACTGGATAGGGAACGCCATCGAGAGCTGCCTAGGTCAGCTCCACTGACAGCCAGTGGAGAGGCTCCAAATCCCATTGGCTTGACACACTTTTGCCACCACTTTAGCTGAAAAAGGAGGTGGAAGATGTAGAATTACATAAGAAAACAAGAGGAGGGGTCATGTTTGTTTGTTAACGTTTCTTTTGCTTTTACAAATACATATTTACAGTACAAATGAACTGCCAATACAGTTTATCTAAAAGCTAGCCTAGTAATAGCAAGTTCAGTGACCATTGACAGCTGGCTTTGAACCAACTTCAACTACTCAATCGACCATGGCTCTTCTAATGTTTTTCTATGAATAATCATAAAACTGCCTTAGTTAGCTTGCTGGTTATGTTGTAGTAAGTAATAGTCCACGTTAGCAGGTTAGCTCATCACCAGATGGTTGCAGCATATGGCGTTGATTTCTGTGACTAACCTTATCCTATTCAGTCCACCACAAGGATCGCCACCAACACTTGCAACTGGTTTATCTACTACCACCACGTAAAACCAACGGGTAGTATCTTGCCACGTTCATGATGTGTCCCAACAGCAGAAGTAGACTTTCTGCAATAGTCTCATAAGACGACTGCTACTACTTCTTCTTCTGTTTTGTTTTTAGTGCAGTAAGCATCCAATCTAGAGTCGTGGTTCTCGTGAGAAACCCCTAGATTGTAAGGACTATGTTGCAAGTACCAAATAGCATTTTAATATACTTCTTGAATCATTTTTAAATTGCTTCTAAATTATTAAGGAAAACACCGAAATGAATCAATACATAAAATAAAAAAGTCTAATTAAAATGCCCACTAGGGGCAGAATAGTGAATGTTATTATCAAACCCATATGCTGACAAAAGCGAAGAAGACTGACGGAAGTCAACAAAAGGCGTAAAAAAGAGAGACTGGTTATTATTCCAATATATTTGGGCATATTTCTTCATATTAAGGTACTGCTTATTGTTCTTTTACAACTGTTTTATGCCATAATCACTGATATAGTCACTCGTTTATAACTTAAATTAACATATATATTCTTACCAGAATGGCTGACGAGGAAGACGAGACTGGTTTTGACGAAGAGCTGGAAGATGGGGCTACTGGGGTCGACATGGGCCACGGCAAAAGAAAAAGGCTTTTCTCAAAGGAGCTCCGGTGCATGATGTACGGATTTGGAGACGATCAAAACCCCTATACAGAGTCTGTAGACATTCTGGAAGATCTTGTAATCGAATTCATCACCGAAATGACCCACAAAGCCATGTCCATCGGACGCCAGGGCCGTGTTCAGGTCGAGGATATCGTTTTTCTAATCCGCAAAGATCCGAGGAAGTTTGCTAGAGTTAAAGACCTGCTGACAATGAACGAAGAGTTGAAGAGAGCCCGTAAAGCATTCGACGAGGCCAATTATGGTTCCTAAATTCCCCACTTCATTTTAGGCTACTATAGGACTACAAACTTAGATGTGACCAGGTTTTTTTTGGCAAACTAGACGCAATTCTGTTTGTTTCAACCTCAATTTCTGCAAAACCTAAATTCTGTTTTAAAACATGTCACTAAAATATATTGTGTGCAAATGATTAAATAAAGCAACGTTGATATACTTACTTTAACCGATATTAGGTATAATAAAGTTAAGTTTTTGTAGGCTATTGGGATGGTCTTGCTCTAGGACTGTGAGAATGCTGGATCATCCATATACATTTTCTGTTATGCTGTCAAGTCTTTTTTTATTTTTTATTGACCTTATAGATTATAAGAGACTTTCTACCTTCTACTATGAATCTTAACATCCCTTGTGGGCTGTTGACATAATTTGTTTGTGTCAGTTCTGCTCAACGCTGAAAAAACTGTTCTCATACTTGAAATATGTGGGAATAAAAATTGTTTTCTTTTTACCAAATTGTGTTTATGTATGTATGTGTAACATAAATCATATTCTGAAGCAATTTCTGAAGGAAATTCGTTTTTTCAAAGGCTCAAAACCCTGTTCTAATAAATGTATGAAGACTCACACCAGACAAGTATGTTGTCATAAAGTTTTAAATTACATGAAATTCCTAGTACAAATTACATAATTTCAGTTAAAAGGTTAAAATGCAACACACCTAATCTAATGATTACAAAGACACACATGGCTTTCACTATGAAAAAAAAGGAGAAAACGAATTTTATTGAAATTCCTCTAAACACATTTGCTTACAGACCATAAACTACAAGTGAGCATGTGTTTATTAATTTATTAACTTATGTCCAAGCAAAATACGTTTTTATACATTGATTAGATTAATTGGTCTACATTTAGCATGCTGCCGATCTATCTAGACTACAACCTAGATTAGAAACGTTTCCATCAGATTGTATCTGTAGAGGTCGCTGTTGTCATGCAGGCTGTAATGACGGTTTACCATAAAGGCGCATGCAGTGATTTCCCCATTCCAGACATGACCTGTCGTGTAGGCCTACTACATAGTTTGATAGCACCACAATGGACCGTCTATATTCACATGCTAGCCGGGAAAATGTGTCGCCACTCGGCCTTAGACCCCCAAAGGTGGCATTGACGTCTATTGATGTTCAGAATGGAGAAATTGGAGAAATTGAGGCAGTAAAACAAGTGGATGAGAGAGGGGAGGAAATGGAGTTGTTGGGTCAATGTAGATGTCAGATGATTTCAACTGGGGGGAGAGGATTCAAGGGGAAGGAGGAATGTCCATGAGTCTCTGTGATTTTACTGCACGTTCTCCATCATCTTGAGGAATTCTGAAAATGGACACAGGTGGGAAATTATCATACATATAGGCTAAGCCTACTTGTGTGAGTGAGAATGTATTTTTCATTAGGAATTAATACTTTGTGATTGAATTGAATTTTAGAACCAGTGCCATTAATTTGCGGCGCATATAGCCTACCGTCAAAGTCCAGCATGCCGTCGGCGTTTTTGTCTCCATCCTTAAGCAGTTCATCGATCTCATCCTCTGTGATGGGCTCACCAGTGCTGCGGATGATTGCGGCGAACTCCTCTCTATCGATGTAACCGTCACCGTTCCTGCGCAAATGACAGACAAATACAAGTAAATAACTGATAAACAACCAACATTATGTTTTCCAGCGAACATGCGCAGACACCAGAGACTTGACGTACTTGTCGAACACACGGAAGCATTCCGCCAACTCTTCCTCGCTCTTGCCGGCCTGGTCTTCCTTTAGCAGTCTGACCATCATGACCAAGAACTCCTCGAAGTCGATGGTACCGCTGCCTGAGGTGACATGTCACGAGAATTGTAATCTTTAATATAAAAAAGTACAATAGAGGGGAAATGCTGTGCGTAATGGGGATGTCAATTTTCGCCTACGTTAACGCATGAACACAAACAGTATTAACACAAACAGTACACATATACAATTACCCGTTATTATTATAATTGTTTTAGTTGTTGCTTACCATCCTCATCGACCTCCTCAATGATCTCATCCAACTCCTCTCTTGTCGGGTTCTGACCCAACATCCTCATCACGGTGCCCAACTCCTTGGTGCTGATATCACCGCCACCGTCGGTGTCGAACATGTCGAAGGCAGCTTTGAACTCTGGAGCGATAGAAATTACGTTGATAATCGATTACAATAAGACTCATTATTTTAATTATTGAATGTATTGTTGTAGATCGTCTTTGGTAAACTGCAGGCCCACAAGGCCCCACAACTCACCAGCAAGCATCTCCTCGCTCAAATAGGAGCGGGCCTCTTGTTGCGCGTCAGTCTAGAAACAAATATGTGGTTTTAGGTCAACAAACTCATCCCAATTAACATTTAATAGGCTAATTGAAATGATATATGGTCATTATAAATGACTAAGTAACACAATTGGCTTTCGTGTTTGCATGTATTAGGTAAAGACTTCAGGATTTACAGTGGTAGGTTGTCTGTGTGTTTTCATGTCAATTAGCCTATAGGCATATTGAACACTTTATATTTTATATTATATTTATATTGTTGTAGGCCTATAGGCTATTGCTGGTCGCATATCAATATAGGCCACAGCCCAGGCACTTCTTGACACTTCCTGAAAATTGACTATTTCAGGCTCAACGCGTTAAGGCTCACTGTATATGGCAGTGTGGACATACAATCCCATGGAATGTGTTGCCTGAGCAGAATCGACACCATGCACCAAGGCTGCTGACTGATGCGCATTCCCTTTACAGGGAAACCATCTACATTTTCTGCAAAGATTAAACTATCACTGTAACAACCAGAGCAACAGAACAGACTCAGTCACAATATTTGATATAGTCAAGGTCTATACATGTGGGTTACACATTTTCTTGAAAAGGTCCATATTAATTTGGATATTAATATATAAATAGAACAGTATGACATTATTTTGTTCTCTCTCTTAAGCCCTTTCTTGATTTAACGGCAAAACACATGGACAGACAGACCAAGCTTCTCAGAAGTTTCCTACTTTATGATATAGTCTTATGGCATGCTTTAATAATTAAAACACAAAAAACATTTTAGGACTCACTTCACGTTGTTTTGATCAACATTCTTATATTAATGTAATTATTGTGTTGGCCCAAACGATTGTTCTTACCATGACTGCGGATTATCTTTCCCCAAAATATCCAGGAAAAAAGCCCAAAGGAGTGGTCAATCCGTGTGCACCCCAGCAGAGAGACTAGACGTAAAGTGAGAGTTCAGACACACTTTAAGCGACCCACCTTGGCCCCGCCCCTAGGCTCTCACAGGCCTCCAGAATTAGAATCTTGAACATTTAGGGTTCTGGGGTCTGACAAGCCAATAGCAATTTGGAGTTCAAAGCTACTCTCTATTCTAAACATACAAAGATTTGTTTCATTCAAGCTCATCCTAAACTTATTATTTTTATTTTTGTCAGTATTTGTATGTAATTAGCAATTCTGTAATCATAATGAATAATTATAATAACAATCAATAGTAATTATCATGCTTATATTGAGACAAACCCCAATTAAACAATTGCAATTGATCAGAATGTACTGTAGGCCTACACTACTATTCATGCTGTAATTGTGAGGTATTGCACTTATACGATGCGGGTGTGAAAATTCAAACTAAATCACACACACACACACAAACACACATGGACCCAACCCCCCTCCCCGTCAAGACACACCCAACCTGGTGGTCCCCCCTTATATGGTGGCAGGAGGTGGGGGAATAAGATGAGGTGGGAGAGGGAGAGCTAAAAATTAGAAAACGAGATCCACTGTGGACATGGTGTGTGTGTGTGTGTGTGTGTGTGTGTGTGTGTGACAGGGTTACTCAGTAATAATGGGATGCAGGGAAGTTAACAGCGGGGATGTCTTTGAACTTGACAGGTGGGAGACCAGGGGAGGGTTCGTGGGGAGGGGGAATGCTAGGGTATATACTCCTAGGGAGTATTTAGGGGGCTCTGTTTTCCAATAGGAAGACTTTCCCTACCGATGCTCGATGAAGGAATGTTGCTTAGGCCACCGTGGTCTCCGTGTCGCTCCGAGAGCTTTTCCCGAGGCTGTGACACCAACAGGACAGCTCGCTGGTTTTTAAGGTGGAGAACGATCGAGAGGGCAAAGTTGTTCTGAACTTCTGTTAACTGACTTTTTACTTCTCCTCAGATATCATGTGGCAATAATGGAACGCTTCAAGACATTATACGGTTCACTGGTTTATTTGGTGCCCACAGTTATGCAGATACCGAGACCTACGTAGTCTGCAATTAGTGCACGTGTGCATGTGTGTGTGTGTGTTCATGTGCAGTATGAGTAATGTACATGTGGACAGTGTATATATTTGGTACAGCCAGGCAGATCATTTTGATCAGAGCAATGTTGTTACTCATTAAGGCAAACATCATACATGACTAAGATTCACAGACAAAGATCGCAGAGTGCGAGATGGAAAGGCAACCGAATGGGGGAGAGAGACACAAAGGTTTGAAAAGTGCTGTTGGAATTAAGGGCTGGGGGGCTAGAGGTGGTCTCAGGGTATACTATGTCTTCAGTAACAGCTGCTAATATGTGGACCGGAGGGTGGCTAATGCATGCATGCTAGGGGGAGGAACGAGCCTTTCCTTAAAAAGGTTGTGGAGGTATTTATAGAACAAGCTTGGAAGATCAGGTGTGCCAGCTCAAGTTAGTCAAAATGTTGTTTATAAGTTGCTGTCCAAGTAGATGAAAGAGAAGTTCCACATTCAATAGTTTAATTATAAATTGACATGAAGTACAGCCCTTCATTGTGATAAACTCCCAAAATAACATATTTCCACCCAGCACGCTATGGTACGAGCAGAGAATTATTACTATTTCAGAGTAATGAAACTCAGGATTTTGATGCAAAAACAACATGAATGTTTCAACCGCACTGATGCTAACGTCAAAGGCATTGCATATTGTGCAATCAATCAATTGTATGAATGGACTTTATAATTCAATATACAGTATTCAATACTTCATTATTCAAATATCAAAATATTTTAACAATATAAATGTGTATCCACAATTGCACAAAATAGTTTTTTGTTCTTAACTCGTAACTTTCTCTTAACTCCAATAGTCATGTCATGTCTTACTTGCAGATATTTCCATCACAAACATGGAGCTGGAGTCCAATTTTGAGGGGTACACCTTTAAGTAACAAATATGTGATGGATTGGCATCCCAGCCAGGTTGATGTACTGTATATGATAACAGAGCTCCAAGTTACCTACAGTATGACTAATCCTTTCCAAATATGTCTGTCGGCTCTCATTTTATATTGTATTAATTGTTTCATTATAGCAGTATATGAGCACCTTGGTGCAATGTGTAAATTGATCTGCCTTGATGCTGAATATATATTTAGGCTATGTCACCTTGCTTATGTCAATGACCCAAACATTAAATCCACCATGTGTTTGGAACGCACCCATAATCTTGCTGTAGAGAATTAAAGATTAAGGTAGTCTACAAAGCATCTAGATATTGTTTTGTAATTCAAAAACTAGGATCTGAATATTTCTCATAGCCTAGCGTACATAAAGCATACAGTACATGCAAAGGTACACTCCGTGATTGCGTTATAGTGCCCCTACACTATAAATCTGTGCTTGAGAACAACAAGAATTTCTGAAGAAAGTGTTTTGCCCATACCGGTTCTAGTTGGGTTATGCCTTGAGAGGGAAGATTAGTCTTGTTACTGCTGTTTAGGCTATACCTGTGTAGCTACAGTATATGTTTTAAAAAGTGCTATATAAATAACATTTATTAGCCATATGTTTGTTGTTGAATATCACACACACAAGCAGTGAAATATGGCAGATAAATAGACAAAGCACCCAACAGAGGAAAAGCATCAAAAGTGGTACATGTGGTTTATTTAGGTAAGTAAACAGTAAACAGTGGAGTAGAGAGATCCAGAGAGCTCTGAGTGTGAAATGAGCTGGAGGTGGTCTCAGAGTGTGGCATGTCTTCAGTAGCAGCTGCTGCTGGGGCTAGGACCCAGCCAGAGACTCTTTGGTCTTAAAAGGGTATAGGTGATATTAATAGACCTCCTTACTAAGTTGTGTGTTTGGCAGGGGGTGGGAAGGAAGGGGGAGGCGCAGCAATAACAATAAGACATGCTTGGTGGTATTTGATAAGATCTTCCCAGTAAGGAATGTTCATCATAATTTTGGCTATTGGACATTTTCCATCATCTTAAGAAATTCTGAAATGAGAGAGATGGAACAAATTAATGAATTACTCAATAAATGTTCCTCACTCAATTGGTCAGGCAAATAACAAATATAAATTTTAAAAAACTTCATTTTCTATATGGACATGCTCTGTATGTGTCTCACCGTCAAAGTCAAGCTTTCCATCTTTGTTTGTGTCAGCATCTGCAAACATTTCATCAATGTCTTCCTCTGTGATTGGTTCTCCGGTACGGTGGAGGATCTCTCCAAACTCTTCGCGGTCGATGAAACCATCTACGTTTCTATGGTAAAAATGTCAACAAGGTCAAAAATAGGTACCACACTGCCTTTATAAATATACACACAGGCACATGCACATAGGCATGCACACATCCAGCAATGCGTGTGTGTGCGTGTGCGTGTGTGTGTGCGTGTGTTTTCTATTACTGGTTCAGTGATAGAAAACAATAGCAGTAATGGCAAGATGCAAGATGACACGGCATGATTTAGGACAGATATGAAGAATCATGAACGTATTAATATATGACAAGATATAACATTACAGTTGAATCAATGAAATCATTGTGAAAGGGAGCGTGGCTGGTCTAAT
>JAODUH010000022.1:176346-193809 GCA_027564835.1 Typhlichthys subterraneus | reverse complement strand
TACTTGAACTCCTTCACTTGGGGTAAGGACTCATTCCCTACCCGGAGTAGGCACTCCATCGGTTTCCTGCTGAGAATTAATGTAAGGAGACAAATTGCAAATGCAAATGTAGCCCGCTAACGATTTGCGCTGAGCTCTGGAATTCCCTCTGCTGAGACTACAGATCAAAATTGAGGTGGAGAACATTTTAACTCTGTTTGTTTCCAACAGTCCTTGTTAAGGAGAATTAATTTCCATTGGGAGACTTTTCTGGGTCATAATCACACTAAAGATGTATAGAAAATTAAAATGTTTGGAGTACAAAACAGTGCAACACATTAAAGCATTCCAATAATTTAAAAACTCTGCCTCGTGCATTTAGTCATTTTTGGTTTCACAGTCACATAACCGTTTTATTTGGTTGAATCTATCCAGTTTCAACTGAGTCTATTTCTTTCTGGAACTTTGTGGGCATATACAGTACATACACAGTAAAGTGTATTGTGACTTCCACATCCATGTAAAAGTATTAGCAACAAATCCAATACCCTGCTATAATATGATAATACCATGTACTGTTAGCAGTTCAAGATGGCATGCATATAATCTGGCGCTGCCCAAGCATACTGCTGAATTGAATTCAGTGGACTGTAATCGTGTAATCTCAACTAAAGCCTCTCTTCACAGTCACAATCCCATTATTACTGGCCTCCATACAGAGGGTCACTCTAATACAGTTGTAGAGTGGATGCATGTAAAGTTATATACAGTATGTGAAGGTACTGCTTTGTACTGTACACAAATGTGCAATACATGCATGCTTGGGTGTTCAGAAAAATCAAACACACGCAAACAAAATGCATGCATACAGGTGCATGCAGACCCACACTAAGCAAAAAGGCCTTGCTAACCCACCTACACACGCATGTGTGCGTACACACACACACCTCTTTGATGTCTTTGTCTTTGCTATGATGCAGTCACATAACACATTCCAGATGAAGAACTTTGACATCTTCCTATTCTTTTACTTATCTTACAAGTCATAGAAAGAAACCTACTGTACAAATAATGTTTTTGAAGGGTTTGTGATTTAAAACATAATAATATGCAAAAAACAAAACCTTGTTTTTGAAGGTTTAAAGTACTTTAAGAGCCCTGCTGGCACAGTAAGATGGTGACCTGCTGTGTAATGTTTGTGTAAAGGTTCGGCAAAGTTAAAATACAAACTATTAGTTTGTGTAGATTCATCAAATGTCGTCTTATGGCTGTTGGAAAACACTAACACAGAGGGGATCCATCCCACACACACACACACACACACGCACACGCACACGCGCGCACACACACACAGTGATTTGCATAACAATAGATTATTTATGTCTTTCACAAACATTCAATAGAACGGAGCATGCCTACATTTATGCACACAGACCAGAAAAAAAGGCTACTTTAAGTCGCTATTGAGATGTGTATGACCTACAAAGTCACTTAGGACACCTCATGTAAAGATGATCCCATATTTGTAAGAGCCAATAGTCTCGCAAAGCAAACACTGACTAGTGTAACGCAGTATAAATCCTTGGCAGCTGTGCTAGCCAGACTATTCAATAACAGGTACACTCCTCATTTTGTGTACAGAATTATACCCTTGTGTTTGAAAACCAGCAGTTCCTGAATGCTGAGTGGCTTACAGTAAGATCTACTCCTCCCCCTACTGTTTAGACTCTTTTCTCCAGCCATCCCCCTGTCCTCATGCACAGCTGTGATGCATGCAAAACATAAACAACTGGTGGGGAGGAAAGCTAGGGTTCTGGTGCCTCATTTAGACAGGCAGGGTACAAAGAAAATACTATTTACACCACATTCTGCGCCAAATCCTGAATCATTAAAAAATGCAAAAATACTTTCCCTAGCGCTAGGGAAACTCTGACCCATGTGTAAGTAGATTATGGAGACAAGAAATGGTGATGCTGATTAGTTAAACTCTTTAACAGCATAAACACACTGTAGCTTATGTGATATGGCTGTATAGCCTTTTTAATAATAATAATTTGTCTACAATAATTGTCCTTATATAACATTTCTATTGTTCACAAGTTCAGGAAATATTGTCCTTGTAAGTTCAATTAGCCTATTAACAATGCAATGCTGCACGGATCCCATTTTATTTCACATAATATCTTCACATATTAACATAGTGCCATGTAGCCATCAGCAAGTGTCATATATAGGAAACTATAAATATTAAAAATACTGAGACTCAGAGCAAGGACCACTCTCTGGCTGACCAGAGTATCCTCTGTGACCGCCATCCTATAACGCTGATCTATTTGGCTGGGATCTTCATGAACACAGACACTAGGCTAGTCTACAGTATGGAAAGCGTCACATATTACAATATAATGTATATATGTTCATGATACTTTCCATTTGAGTTGGATCATTTTCTTTGTTTAACTGTTGGGCAAAATGTTTTCCAGGTGCCACACTTGGTTCATATGGTGCTTAATAGTATTATATTGGTGCTTATGTACATATATTTTTCGTAACAATGTCAATAAAGTCAGTTTGGATGATTGTTTGTCATGACGTAATAATCATGTGACATAGTCCAACGCTCATGCCTGCTACTGCGTGTGCATTTCTCTTGCACGAGCAACAAGCGGCGTATTAGCGAGCACAACATTGATCTTACTTTTAGTGTAAATGCTAAATATTACACAAAACATGCCTACGATTATAAAAGTACAGTCCAAAACAAAAACCCCAAATCCTGTTAATTTTATGTAGTACTACGCCGTACATGCACGAGGCTTGAGGTCGGGAACTCCAGTGTCGCAGGTTGCAACGTAATCTTCTGTTTGTACTACACATGTTACAAGAGCCACTTTACCAATATGGCGACATCCTTGTTTAGAATATTGCGCTTCATTGCAAAAATTAGCAATTACTTGGTAAGATGGAGCCACCATTTTCTTCAGTCTATCTAATAATAAGTCTATGGATGCAACCTAGGTCTCTTTAAAGGAGTCATTTCATGCTCCTTTTCACTTGTTGACATAGTTCCTTGACTTCTCAATTCAATGTGGTAGACAAGCTTAGGTGAAAATACTTCATAATGTGGAATACCACATCATACAACAACTCTTTAGATAACGGTCTGATTTCAGTGACTGTTGCTTTAATGTAACAAGCCACTGTCCACCTCGCCCTGACTTCCACGTAGTTGTGTTGACGTGAGGTTACGACTGTTTTACTGCTATTACCGGTACAGGCTACTCAAACGCGGTTTGAACATAGTATTATGGGTTTTGGACCACATATGGTTTATTTTAGCAGTGTTTTCAAGGTGTTAATATTGTGCATGAATTCCGCCTCGCCGTCCAGACTACAGTAAAGGATACAGGCGGCAGAATGTAGTTCATTGTTGTTCGTGTCAACAACACAGCAGCAGCTTGGTCACACAGCCCTGTGTAGGAACGGTGTTACATCTTGACAACCAGCCATGTATCTACTAAGCACATTATTTAATGAATGAAGCCTAAATTATATCATAGCACAACATCACAGCCATCCTTGCCCATTAAACAGACATGTACCCATGAGCACATATTAATTAATGAATGAAGGGTTACATAGCATGAAACTGTATTCCAATTCCAAAAAACAACTAGAAACACTTGGATTTCATGGAATGGGTCCTGTGGGTCCTTTAAATGTTGATCCTTCCTCTGCCTCTGTTCCTTGTGTCACTGCTCCGCCCCTCGTTTCAGTCTCTGTATTGTTAGTTGATTGTCTCATTGGTTCCACCTGTTTCTGTGCATTCCTCCCAGGCCTGCCCTTTTGTTAATTGTCTCCCAGGTGTTTCCCATCCTAATCAGCCTTTGTGTGCTGTATATAGCGCGTGTGTTCCCCTGAGCTAGCTGCTCGTTTGTCAAGTGTGTTACCTTGTCCTGTCCTAAGCCTTCTATTTCTCTGTTTACCCTGCCCACCCATTAGTGCTGTGGAGGTTTTCCTGTCCCTGGTTTATGTCTCTATCTTTTGGAATTACTGCTTGTTTGCCTGTCTCTACGTTACCTTTGCCTGCTGGATGAAACTTGTTTGTTTCGCATTATCTGCCTGTTTAGAGCCTGTGTTCGAGTCCAAAACCCGAACCATCCCTTTAATGTTACCGGCAGAGTCTGCACCACCACTTTTTATTTTATAATAGGACATCGTGAGCACTGGGCCCTGTCAACAATAGCCATTCAGCCATCTGCCCTGAGTTCACTTAGCATGCAGTCCCAACTGACTTTCAGTCTCTGTACCAGACCTGAATAGTTCAATAGGCTAGCTACCATTGAACTGTGATCTGTGCACATTTTGATGGCACCCAGCAAAACAAGAAGGATTTAGAAGTAACCTGCCAACAATAGACCACTTAAACACAAGAATGCACCCCTTTACAAGTAAAACAATTTGTTTTCTTTTGATTTATCACACAATATTTCAGTGTTGCTGGCCACAACATTATTGTACTGTCATATGGTTGGTCACAATGGCCAGTGTGCAAAACACTGCACTTTTGAAACACCCTAAATCGTAATCTTAATATAGTAACACTTAATAAATAAATCCTTAGTGGGGTGGAAAGCTGCCATTCAGGAATAACTAAATGTAAACTTAAATGTCCTCTAAAGAGCCTGGACATTTCCCAACCACTGACACATGCAAGTAATACAATGTGGGTTTTCTGCACAGAGGCACAACAAGCAGACACAAGGAAGATAATGAATAGCTTGATAAGAGTGAGGGATGGAGAACCAGACAGATATGTAGAGTATAGTCTGGCCAGCAGTGATCAAAACTGATAAATATGAATAAAATACCATTATGCAATGAATGAGACGAGACAGAGGTCTTTTCTTCCTTGTTGGTCGTTCTTTGTTATTGCGGTCAATTTCCCCGCTGACGTTCCCCGTGATGGATGTGGACAGTCTCTCACACTCACACACGCACACACACACACTTATTGTTACGGTATAAGCTGTGCCCAGGCTGTTTAAGTTGCTTTAGAGTCCAGCCCACTTATTGACAGTAATATTAGGGGCCATAAAGAGAGAGTCAAACTCCAGCCCACACATTCACACGTGCCCAAACTATCTTTATCTCACATGGACACACAGCATCTTTGTCCTCCTTGTGTGTGTTGCCTGGTTACTTGAGCTGGATGACAGCTTCTCACAGCTAAGGAAGATTACCCACAGATAGCTTCTCTCTGCTAGCAATTAGGGCTGTGTATTGGCAAGAAACTGGCGATACGATACGTTAGGGCTGGACGATATTACCTCAAATCAAAATCTCGATTACAGATTTTTTCTATCGCTAACAACCGCTCACCAACAGTAAACTGAAGATACTTTTCCAAAACTTTTAATACAGCAACACACCTACCTCACACAATTAGCCAAATACTAATCTAATTAATCGTCCAGCCCTACAATATGTATCACGTATAAATACTGAGAAGTGGGAAAACCAGAAATGAGCTGTACACACAAGGTAGGTTCCCCACCAGTTTAACTCTAGTTCTTGTTCCTGAAGCTTCTTCCTGGAACTAACCACTGTGTGTTCTTAAGTTTAATCACAATTATAGCAAAAGACTGTATGGTTATTACAGTTAAGATGTTTTTAGTCTTTGCCCCTTGAATTTGCTAATATGGGTGTGTCTGTTACTGGATAGCATATTGGTGGGAAATATGATGGCAAATATCATGCTTTTTATGTAACAGGAAGAAACCTAAAGGTATAGTAAGTCATTCTGGTTAAAGCTTGTTATTTGAACTACTGGTATTTCAAAAACAAAAGCACCTCTCCCTTCAATGCCATAGGGTGCTCCCTCAGAAGTTCTACCCCACACATTGGAAATGTATTGCAAAGGCTATGATACTTTTGTTGTGTGCAGTCTGCACCACTTTGTGGTCCAATAATGCCAGGGTTGTGTAGAAGTACCAGATAATCTTTTCAGCATGCACAGAGAACGATAAACTAGCAAGGAAATATTTGGTGAATTTTATAAAAGTGTGTTAACTTAAAATCACTTACTGCCGTTTAATGTGATAACAGCCAGCAGGAAAATAAATTAACGCCTGCTGAAAGTAGAAAAACGGCTTTCAAAACATTAGCAAAATGATCCTGCCCTGCCTTCATTTACTTACATATAGTCTACACTTTATCTTTCTATTAGACTTTGCTTCATAAGCCTGTGTGAACTTTGGATACCCTAGGTTCAGAAAAGACTAAACGGAAATGTTGACATCTCAAGTTAGCACCTTGCCTCAATGAACAAGCTGGTATGAGCTGGATGAATTCATCACAGCGACGTCCCAGAGCACCGCTGACACGACCTTGATCGATCACAAGCTGTGCAGCAGATGGCCATAAAGGACACTCGTGTAACTGTACCTTCATTAGCATAATGACATGCATATAATGTTTAGACAACTGAGATGTCACACTGTCAGCCCCACAGGTGCTTTGTAACCTGGATGTAGAATGAAATGGCAGAGATAGATGAACATGTCAAACTAAAACAAATGTTTATGCCAAAAACAAATACTGTAAAACAAAACTTAAATAGAACCCAAACAGTTATGGCATAAAGTCAATTAAAATAATAAACCTTCCAAACCACTAAAGTGTTGTCACTCCTTAAATAAGGCATTTCATGGTGATTGTAGATAAAGACAATGTATCACTACATAAAAATACCCTTCCAAAAACGTGAGGCTTTAAAATCCTGAAGAAATCATGTTCGGCAATTCACTAGGAAGGATAATGCAGTAGGAAGAGAACCAGTTGGGTGGACAGCTAATAAAACGGAAAAGTATTGTGTCTGTACTCTGTAGTAATGGCAAAGAAATGGCATCGGGATAGTTCCACGAAGATGATCTGACACAGTGGCTTGGAGGCACAGTCGCATAATGCAAGACTCATTTCTTCCATCTAAACCTCGGTTGTCTGTGTTTAGCTGGAGAAAAATAAGTGTTTCTAATTCTTTCCCACTCACTTTCACTCTCTCTCAGAGTGATCGACAATTTAGTGAGCTCACCACTGGAAGTTCCGCTACTCAAATCCAATCTAAATCCAGCTGCCCTTGAGCCACTCGTGTAAGCAGCATGTTGCATGAGCTCTACAGAAGCCGGCTGACCTTGCACATATCAGGAAGTGGTTTTATCAGTCCCTGAGGAGCCGGATTAATAAAATCTAAATAACAAATCCATCCTCACTCGGTCTCTGTCCTGGTCCATGGCCATTCGGGGTGCATCATCTTTTATGGCCCAGATCACATTGCAGACACCAGTTTTTCTAAAGTCCTCGTAAAGTCACTCTAAAGCAATGGCTGTCAAAATGGAGATTGAGTTACGGAGGCTAGCAAGATGCTATCAAAATAAATGTTTGTTATATTCCAATGACGATAACAACTATATATTTTCTATGCTAATAGAAAATAGATACATGAAAAGTAGAATGGGACAGAAATAACCAGATGAGCAACAGAGCTCAGAGATAAACAGCTGGAAAGACTAAACAGTATTCCAGCTAAATGGAAAATGGAGAGAATGGGTTCAGGCAAATAAGTGTGCTAAAAGATAAGATATAAACACACACACAATATATGGCAAGAGACCGAGTCTAGAGGAGAGTAGAGAAAAGTGCAGAGATTTATGGCAGTTGGTTATGACGAGTCAACCGAAAAACAGAAGGTGAGACCAGGTGAATGATTCATGAAGGGGACACAGCATCGTGTGTGTGTGTGTGTGTGCACTCGTGGATGTTGTCTGCATGCGTTGAAATATTTTTCTGTCTCCTCAATGATGGGGGAGCCTTTGGGTCGAACACTGGGGGGAGTGTGTGTCTGCGCCGCTACACATCAATGCATACCCACTCACGCACACACACAAAGGCACGAGCGCGTGCACACACACACACACACGCACACACACCCTCACACACGCACACACACACACACACGCAGCTCTCAAGACATTCCACCTCCTTAAGACCGGCTTATTTGTGCAGGAAAGAAAAGACAAGTGAATCACCGCCAGTGGACCATCTCCATTATTCCTATTGCAAACGGGGAGATGAAACAAGCTCAGAGATGGGACTCTGGGCCTAGCACTGAATCCAGCAATAAATCCTCTCCTGGCTCTCCCCTTCTGCCGCAATACACACAACAGGGAGTAATACAGAGCCTGGACCGCCTGCACTCTGCTGAACCACATGACAGACCAATTATTTTTTTAAATGGTAGGAGAATGCAACGTCAAAGGTTTCACTTTCTAGGTGATTTTTAAAGGAGGAAAACCTCAAGCAAACAGAGACTAATGCTAATAAGTTCGTTTGCTTTCACTCTCAAGTGGAAAAACACAATTGCAAACAAATCTATTTAAATGTCAGTTTTGGATAAATACTGTGTATTGCCGATAATATTTAAACATTGAGTCATTACAAATGACTCAATGTCATTGACTGTACCATGCAGGCCCAACATAAGCCACTGAAATGTATCATAAGATAAGATAAGATAGAACTGTATTATTAAGGGGGCCTAGAGAGTGTGTGCCATCTACAGCGCCTACAGCGGTATCACACTACTCGGCCTCCCTGGTGAAGTCTACTCTAAGGTGCTGGGGAGGAGGGTTCGGCCGGATGTCGAACCTCAGGTTCAAGAACAACAATGCGGATTTCGTCCGGGTCGTGGATCAACGGACCAGCTCTTTACTCTCGCAAGGATCCTGTACGGGCCCTGGGAGTATGCCCTTCCGGTCTACATGTGTTTTGTGGATCTGGAGAAGGCGTATGACTGGGTCCCCCGGGAGATACTGTGGGAGGTGCTGCGGGAGTATAGGGTGAGGGGGTCCCTTTTAAGGGCAATCCAATCCCTGTATGTCCAAAGCGTGAAATGTGTACAGATTCTCTGTAGTAAATCGGACTCGTTTCAGGTGGGGGTTGGTCTCCGCCAGGGCTGAGCTTTATTACCAATCCTGTTTGTGATATTCATGGACAGGATATCAAGGCGTAGTCGTGGTGGGGAGGGGTTGCGGTTTGGTAAGCTAGGGATCTCATCAGTGCCTTTTGCAGATGATGTGGTCCTTATGGCATCATCGGTCTGTGACCGCCAGCACTCACTGGATCGGTTCGCAGCCGAGTGTGAATCGGATGGGATGAGGATTAGCACTGCTAAATCTGAGGTTATGGTTCTCAGCAGGAAACCAATGGAGTGCCTACACCAGGTAAGGAATGAGTCCTTACCCCAAGTGAAGGAGTTCAAGTACCTCGGGGTCTTGTTCACGAGTGAGGGGACATTGGAGCGACAGATTGACCAGAGAATCGGAGCAGCGGGAGCGGTATTGCAATCACTTTACGACTTGACCCGACTACAGCTAAGCGGGAGAAGATGGATGGATGGAAATATGTCTTTGGCTTCACAGTAGTATACAATATTTATAATCCTAAATATTCATATTTAGAATGGTTGCAGCAGTTTTGTGGTTTTACCACAAATGTTTGCTGACTGGTTGTGACCAAAATGTCGACAATACAGATGAGTGTTCTGGCAATCGCTGTCCAAACTCCATAAAATATTATGGAAACAAGCACAACCAAAATATCTTAATTTTCCCGAGGCTTTTCAACACTGTTCTCTTTTCAACACATTTCTTGTTTCGATGCTAAGTCCTTTTTTAATGTTGCACAGGAGATGCTGACAAATTTTCCAGTGCCACTGAGCTTCTTTCAATTGATTATTGCAATGAACTTGCTATGTTTTCAGCAACATTTTTAAAGGCAATAATCATACAAAAATCACTAAACCTCTGTCAAGCATTAAAGGAACAATGTTAAATATTGACTACCACCCTATGTACCAGCATCTCCAGCCAAAACAAATGCTTCTGGGCCACACATGCAGGCATGCATAAACAAGTATGTGCTGCCGGACCAGCTATGAAAACAAGGAGCTGAGGAGCTGGAATTACAACACACACAGAGGGAGTGTGATGTCATGGCTGCTATATTAATGTTTAACATGTTGTATATAGGACCTTTTTAAAGTTGTGTCAGCTCTATAAGCTCCCCCTGACCCATATTGCCTCAAATGTACATAACCCTATCAGGTTATCACAGCCCAATGCACTCGCTTTTTACCTTGTGGACCAGTTGAAAGAAAGAAAACAAACAAACACAGACATACCGAGTTGATGCAGGCCAGCTCTTTGTTAAGCAGCCATGGCAGCGAGAGTTTCCCCTCTCCTCTATAACATGACTGAATCCTCTCCTTGATCTTCTCCTTGATCTTCTTTAGGGTGAAGAGGCACAGGGCCGACTCTTTGGGCGGTTTGTCCCGGTTCTTCTGGCCCTGGGCGAACACGGTGAAGAGGACCTCCTCGTGCTCCTGGACGCCCAGCGAACGCGCCAGGCGCGCGCCGGGCCGGGCCAAGAAAGCGTCCTGAACCAAGCGGTACTCCACCCCGTCCTTGCTGCAGCTGATGGGGAACTCCACGTAGGAGTAAAACTTGGGGTCGTCCACGCACAGCCGCACGATCTTGGAGGTGAAGAACTGCTCGCTGCCGTCGGGGGAGGTCAGCTGCGGGTCCAACTGCATGGTGAGGTAGTACACGAACTGCTCGCTGTTGAAGCCGTAGATGTAGTAGATGTCGAAGGCCGGCACCTTGGACAGGGTGTCCGACGGGATCTTCAGCTGCGACGACACGAACTCGTCCTGGTAGACGAAGCTGAACATGTCGGCGTTCTCCTCGTTGGACATCAGCTTGCGACTGGACAGCGTGGGGAAGTACTCGGACTTGCCGTCGATGGGCGTGCCCACGAAGAGCTTCCCGCCCCGGCCGAAGACGTCGGGCGAGATGACCACGCCGGACATGGTGCCGGCCTCGGCCACGCTGGACAGGTAGTGCTCCTTGCGGTGGTGCGGCTCGCCCAGCTTGAACAGGTCGTCCAGCCGCAGGAACTGGCAGATGCCCTGCGACGTGCTGCCGCACGCGATCAGCCGGTTGTGGGAGTCGTCCAGCAGCAGGAGCTTGTTGACGTTGGGGGTCTGTGCCAGGCCGTGCGGGCAGGACTGGACGCAGGGCGGGGGGTAGCAGCGGGGGTTGTCGCTGACCGGGCCCGTCACGTGGCTCCGCAGCTTGGTCAGGTTGGACGACAGCTTGAAGATCCAGTTGACCGCGCCCAGGTACACCTCGCCCGCTCGGCCCACCACCAGGTGGGTCAGACCGCCCTCAGGGGGGCTGAAGGACAGGGAGTGGCGGGAGGAGGCGACGGGGGTCACGGCGGGGTAAGGCAGGGAGGCGGACGAGACAGACAACAGGAGGAGGAAGGTGACGAGGAAGGAGGACATGGTGCTTGGCGGAGGTGGGGGGAGGGAGGGAGGAGGGGGCCGGCGTGTGTGTGTGTGTGTGTGTGTGTCCCTGGGCAGCTGCAACACACTACAAGAGGGACGGCGGGATCGTTGTTGACCAGGTGCCTCCTCTTCTTCTTCTACCCCTCCCTGTCTTAAATCCTCATCGATAACGTCATGGGCTCGCCCTCTGCCTCAGATCACACCAGCAGCCCTGCCAGAGAAGATCAAATATGTTAGTCACATTTTACCAGCAGTCTGAACATAGTGGACAGCTATTTAAGCATTCAAAGAGTTGCTACTAGGCTCAGTGTCAGCCTCTTTCGTCCATTAGCACTACGTCGCGTACAGTAAGCAACTTTGTGCTCAACGTCTGACACATACTGCATACTGTACCCCTGTAAGCAGAAATTTCCAGAAGTGAGGAAGTCAATTTTTATTGGCTGTTAACATCACTCACAAGTCTGTATGCATAACTCTGGTGCAGTGCTGCTAATGCAGTGCTTTATATACTTATGTTAAATGTTCTGTTTATTTCAAGCAGTAGAAGTAGCCTACTTATTTTACAGATTTACAAGACCTACAAACTGATTTGTGTCGTTAAGTTTCACAACAAATTCCTCTGTGCAAGTTTAATGTCAGTGGGTTATGTACAGTAGTTGGTCGTTGAGCATGTCAATGAAAATGCCTCTCCTGTCAAGTAGGCGGGTCTCGATGCAGTGCGTCTTTACACAAGTAAAGGCTGGCTCTAACAGATTTTGTTTTAAGATTAGCATTTGCAGCAGGTTATGAAATGTATATATTTGTTTCCATTTGCCTACATTTCAAGTCAAGTCTCCCGGTAATCACTCAGGCATCAAACCTCATGTCCAAAAGCAAACAGGGGGACTATCGGTTATGTTTTATTGACTTCCTAACCCTTAACTCCCACAAACTGTGGAGTGCATCTTTTAGCCCAAGACAGTCCAACATCGCTCCTCAGCCTATTGATTGTTTGGAGGCATTAAAGGATCTGGCAGACACCCCTGCCTTTCCACCCATCCACGCACACACACACACACACACACAAATTGACTGGCCTATATAAAAACACCAGCACAGTAAAAAATGTAGACTCATAAAACCATGCATACATGCACACACACATACACACGTACACACACAGCTGTTGGGGCATATTGTAGTGAAAGCAAGTAAACATCCATAAATTACAAGCAGCGCTGCAGGGGGAATCCTATACTTTATTTACTGCAAAGCAACAGAGCGGAGATTGCAACCTGCTTTCCATACCAACTCAATACAAGTTAGTGTATGGTTGGGGGGGGAGAGAGAGGGAGAGAGTTCCATACGAAGATTCAATATATAAGAGTGTAATAGAGCCAGTGATGGGACCTAGTCACCCGTGATCCAATCCCAAACAAGAGCTGAGTCCCCCAGTTAAAGTCCCAGTCACGTTGAATTACAGGTTGAGTCTCTTCTGCAATTGGTAGTTCTGTGAGTGAAGTAGCTGGTGTTATGTGACATGCATTTTTTATTTCCATTTTTGGCCCTGGCCCTTGAAAGTCATCTTAAGTCATGTCTACATTGGCACCATGTAAAAACTGTCTGTGTGAAATTATACTTTAAATATTCAAGGAGGAACAACACAATATTTTCCATAGCCAATAACCTAACCTTTGCAATGTGTTTCCAACGTATGGGGCGGAGCTTCTGACGGAGCACGCTATAGCATTGAACGTAAAGGTTTTGGTTTGAGTTCAAAGTTAGCAAGCGTTCTCGGGAATGACTAACTATACATTTTAATAATCACAAGTGCTACAACACCGACATACAGTCAAGACGGTATGTGCCCACGGAGACCTGAGCAGGGCCACACATTCACACAAAACACCTGCGTCTAATGCTTTTTATTACTTTATGCTTGTTCCCAACATTTCACCAATATATCGTCTTGTACTCTTAGCTGCCATTACTGTCGCTCTCCTTTACCAAATCTATTTCCTCTCTGCTCATTCAATCTATCAACCTTTCTTACACCTCTCTCTCTCTCTCTCTCTCTCTCTCTCTCTCTCTCTCTCTCTCTCTCTCTCTCTCTCTCTCTCACTTCACTTGTGCTCAATAGCATCTTTCATCTTCAGTCCAGTCATGATTACAGTGGCACAGATGACGACACAATGGTAGGTCCTATCAGGACAATATGGCCTCTGTCTGTATCATGCACACACACACACACAATGCATGAATTCCAAGATGTACTTTCACATGTACAGTATGATGGAAAACCGCATTAGGGATGGATACAACGACCGGAACACGCACACACATGCAAAAAAACTAATTAAAAATCATGTCATCACACATGCGTACACACACAAATCTCCATTCACTATTTCTCTGTCTGTATGTTCTCAGTATCTACAGAAATAGAAGGCAGTCATAGCACAGCCAACTGCACTTACTGGTGTCGTAGCTTTAGCCAGCAGTGGAGCCATTTGAAAGGACACAAACCGAGGTGAAAATAAAGCAAAGTAAAACAAAGCTCTATTACCGAAAGAGAGATTTCTTTTAACGTCTGAATTAGGCGCCGCTGTGCTTGGATGACTTTGGACATACGCCGAGAGGCAGGGGGCAACGCAAAACAAAGATAAATGAAAAACACTAAGTGCAAATAGGATACAGACTTTTCATCTGCTGTGTGTGCGTGCGTGCGTGCGTGCGTGTGGTGAATAATAACTTGGACTATAATATAATTTTAATGTGTGCTCACTCCTCCGCTGTGTGCTCATGCGCACATGCACTTCCACGTGCATCATAGATGTGGCATCGCATCATCTGTGTAAAGACGGACAGAGGCTGTGACTTTTGGAAGGCACTGTAGGAGTTTCCGAGTGCCTCCATTTGGTTAGTATTGGAGCAGACACACCAGCACACCACACTGATTCAAATTAAGTTACATTAGCTATTGAGAACATTACTTTGTATTCCCGTAAAGAAATAGATCATATCTTCTACAGACCTATTACACAACTCTATATATCTGCTCTATTTTGGAGCCTGGTGGCCATTAGCAGTACTGCATCTCCAGTACTTCATTGGCTACAACAATCATCCACGATGGTGGACACTTCATTAGGTTTTTATAGTTGGATGTATTTATTTTTCATTTGTTGTTTTGTGTATGCTTGTATGCTGTAAGTTACTAACTTCCATTTTTTTATGTACTGTATATGAGCTATGTATTTGTGAATGTGTGTGTGTGTGTGTGTGTGTGTGCGTGTGTGTGTGCATCAGGTCTATCCTAATGCCCGTTCCCATAAGACGAGTCTCTGCACACTGCTGGAGAGTGTCGACTTGATTTATTACTGTGGCCACATCGATTACAAACACAGTGATGGACCCAGGCGTGATCCTTAGGCTAATTTATACACAGCTCTTCTTTAGCATGGAGCGCACATCCACGCCTGCTGGCTTGGCTCGGCTTCATGTGTGTGTGTGTGCGCACGCACACAGCATATATAACTCATATTTAAATGTATACACTAACTGGTACACTTTCTACTAGCCTAAAGCCACAGTGAATACCACTGATATGTTTATTGTTTTCTTCCATATTTGTGATTTGTGTATAATTGTGTATGTTCTACAGTAGGGTAAATAAAAATAGAATAAAGATGTCAATCAATAATGCTACACTACTATTCAAACACAGGATATGTGTTTTATATACTTTTGTCAAAATTATTAAACATGGCCAATCCAACGACAGGCTCATATATCCTGTATCTATGCAGGCATCTCATACTGCCGCTTATTTGTATCTTTGTATATCATCTTGTCAGTTCAAATAGGAACAACTGAGTGTGTATGTGTCTTTTTTGTAGGGGGGAGCGGGGGGACTCCTCGGCGAGCTATTGTTGCTCCGGGTCAAGCGAGGATATGGGGGTAATTAGGAGCCAATTCGCAAGGCGCTGTATTTGCCACCTGAACGTGAGGAGACTTCTATTGCGAGTCCTTTTCCAAGACAAGGCGTGATGTTCACAGGAACTAATATGTCAGACAGTAGTCGCCTCACACTGTGCAACACTTTGGCTTTTATACAGGCATCTAGAGACAGGAAGTGTGTGTGTGCGTGTGCGTGAGGGGGGAATACTTCTCAGCTATGTATGTATGAACAGTGTGACCCTATGGAACCTGTATGTCTAAACTACAACTCTTGGGACTTTCAAAGTGCAATATATGTTGCTTACAGCTTACACACTGTGGAACAGCTTGACAGCAGTGATTAGTGCATGTTTGGATGCTGGTGCCAAGGACATGTCTCCTCCTTAATGCTGTAACCGCACTCTTAATGGACTATAAAACAAGATTTACTTTATTTTGAGTAAATGTAACCTCTGCTTTTGAAAGTACTTTTAAATACTGCTGTAGTGCTAGCAACTAGCACGTCAAGATCAAAGCCCGTGGGACTGATTATGTGATAGAGAGACATAGAGAGAGAGAGAGAGCAAGATAGAGAGCGTATATGGGTTGCTTGCTGCTACATGCAGTGAGAACACTGTGGTCCGTTTACACTGGCATTCCACCACCAATTCCGTCACATTGACCCTGCAAACAGCTGCACACAAGCTTGCGCACACGCACACACACGCACACACACACACACACACACACACACACTCACACACACACACACACACACACAGAGAGCATAGCCAGTTGCATGTACGACAGATGCTATTTTCCTACATCAGTCCTATCCCACACACACACATGCAAAGGCACTGACCCAAGAGGAGAGACTACGCACGTCAAACTGACAGGTGTTTGTTTTGGTGGACAGCCGTTGAGACAAGGAATCAAAGAGAGTTCTTCAACGGCACCATCTTGAGCTTAATTAAGTCTCAATCGCTGCAGAAGTCTCTATTATATTTTCTTAAGTACAAAATAGCACTCAGATATCAGAGCAACCAAATGTATTAAACCATATGACCATATTTGCATGAAGTAAGCATATTCTTAAAGACGCAGAGTTGCTTCAACAGTGGCATAACTAAGGTATTCATCAAGATAGTAATATAATGTGTAAAGTATGCAAGGTCTTTGAGGTAAGAGTTATAGGGCTATTTTAGCGTCCAGGGTCTGGAAATTAATTTGGCAGTACAATAATTGTATGTTTTATGATAACCAATGAAACAAGTTGGATTCAGTGTTGCTTCCAATGTTGAGTACACATATACACATTCAACCTTTTCAAAGAAAGAGAAACAAATATGATAGAGTACTGTGTGTTGTTTCTCTGTGCTCCAAATTAGATAATATTGGAAGTGTTGAAACATTCAAGTCAGTTTGCTAAAAAATAATTCACACTCTGCCAAGCTTTGAAAAGTTCATGGTTGTTTTTTTCTTGCATGCGTCAACAGCAGCTATTGTGATTAAAGCGCTGAGTGTACCGAAACACAATGGCTGGCCCCTTGTAAACGCAAGTGCCTTTGTGTGTATTATTATAATATAGTGTTGAGCACATAGAAATCAGTCAGTCAAATACTTAAAACTATACTTAAAAAAATGATTTGAAAAAAAGTCTTTGCAATTATCTCAACAAGTATTTCATCCAATAATCTTGTCTTCTCCTTGCCGCCAACTATCCAGCATGCAGATAGGCTTCTTTAAGCACGTTAGGGGCTGGCTTCGAGTTACATTACATAATTTAATGAGCCAATAGAAGCCAACACACAGTCCTAAGCCTCGGGTGACACCTTTCTGGACATTTTAAAGTACAGAGTTAAGACCAAAAATAATTGCACTTTTTCCACCAAAGTTATACCCTGCCTGCGGCGATAAGGCTAACAGAATCAGTGGAAAGCATTCCTTTATAGACTTGCTTTTATTTCGTTTCATCTTTACCCTTTACATTTCTTATTTTAATAATTTAATTTTTTTTATTAAAGTTTTACCTTAGCATACTGCATTTCTTATTATTATTATTTACTTTAATTGGCTATAATCCAGAAATGCTAAAAGCTTTGGATGTGGAGGGGATGTCTTGGATGACACGCCTCTTCAACATCGCGTGGAAGTCG
>JAODUH010000022.1:143027-158297 GCA_027564835.1 Typhlichthys subterraneus | reverse complement strand
GGGAACGCCTCGGGATCCCCCAGTCAGAGCTTTCCAATGTGGCTCGGGAAAGGGAGGTTTGGGGTCCCCTGCTGGAGATTATATCTCCAAACTGGCCTGGGAACATCTCGGGATCCCCCAGTCAGAGCTTGATGATGTTGCTCGGGAAAGGTAAGTTTGGGGTCCCTTGCTGAAGCTGCTTCCCCCGCGACCCGACTCCGGATAAGCGGGAGAGGATGGATGGATGGATGGAGAGTTAGCCTTTAGCCTTATGTCTATAAAGCCGCGGTGTCTTCGTGGAAGTCAACATGTTGTTCCAGTAACTTGGAGTCAAACCCTTACAACTGCGGTGCATAGCTGGCCCTAACAGGCCCAGTAAGCTTGTACTCTTCCCCTCGTATGGAAAAGCGCTCCGGTATCCATATTAATGGACATAGCAGCGGGTGGCTGGCCTAGCAGGAGCTGATGGATGGGCCTGTGCGTCCCTTGCCTGGTGTCAGAACCGTAGAACTATGCGGTCAGAACCCGCTCGTACATCTTGGCCTGGCCTAACGCGTCGAGCTGGGACTGTGTGTCCTGAGTGGCTGTGTCTTTAAGAGCGATGGCTGGAGTTGAGTCACCTCAGGGAAACAGCAGAACCCTACACTCAGGCTCAGGTGATGTTATATGATGGGAAAATGGTTGAGAAAATTAAGTTCTAGAAGCTTTCAGTAGCTCACAGTGTAGACGCCTTCGCTAAGGTTTATTAACCTTTTTTCAGCCACACTACTAAAGCTTCCATTTGGGAATCCACACATATCACAGAGAACATGTATTTACCGCATGTGTCCGCAAGGTACAATAAAGTAAAATAATGTTAACTATTGGGTTACATTGGTGCTTTGTCAAACTCTCCTGATGAATAGGCACATTTGTAGTAAACCTATTGCAGAGGAAGACACCGGCTTGCCGTTGAATTAAATGATAAAGTGTAGCTAAGTCTGTGTGTCCTATGTGTCCATCTAGATGTTTCCTGAAGTTGGGAGAGTGGCAGCTGAGCCTGCAGGGCATTAATGAGAGTACCATCCCCAAGGTCCTGCAGTACTACAGCCATTCCACCGAGCACGACCGCAACTGGTACAAGGTCAGCCCTGCCCTTTCAACTTCCCAACGCTGCACCTCTGACCTCGCTCCATAAACTCCCAGGTGTCGCTCTGGCGCTAGCTGTGTCGTCCTTGAGCGATCGTCTTCACGCGTGCTTGATTTGTTCCGTTCATCAGACGGCCTCTACAGACTGGACATGCAAAGCCCAATGCCCGTACCTGCACTCAGGGCTGAAGTGGGCTCAAAAATGCGGCCCTGGCATTTCTGGCCGGACGCCGGCCCACCACAATCAGTGGAAAGCATCTACCAGTGCACCATCCTTGCAATCCCCTTAAATATACGTCCATCTAAAACAATTTTTAGCTTGTACAACATGATACTCCTTGTATCATGAGCTCTGTCAAGGTAATAAGTACAATTGAAGTTACTTAGTGTAGCTTTAACATGATTATACATTCAGGTCCTGTATTGTTGGAATTCTATAGCAAAAAGTGTGGAAAACGCTGTAACGATGATCTTAATATGGACATTAGTGAATGAATCATCATAGTCATCTTTAGACACACACACACACAGCTTCCTGTCCCTCCATGCTTACCGCTACGATCTCCTGACCTTGCATGCGTACTCCTGCTTCCACCTGTTCATGTCGGCACTTGAAGCCATATTGCCGTAAACATGTCTGTTATTATCGCACATTTGGTGGCCTGCGCCTATATTGTTCAGGTTTAGAGCTGACCCCACCCCTCCGTGTGTGTGCGTGTGTGCGTGCGCTCCAGGCCTGGCACGCGTGGGCCGTGATGAACTTCGAGGCCGTGCTGCACTACAAGCACCAGAACCAGGGGCGTGAGGAGAAGAAGAAGCTACGGCACCCCAGCGGGGCCAGTGCAGCCAGCGGCAACAGCGAGGCCAGTAACAGTGACAGTGAGGTGGACAGCACCGACCACAGCCCCGTCCCCTCCCCGGGCCAGAAGAAGGTCAACGAGGTGAGGGCCTTGTGCACACACACACACACACACACACACACACACCCACCCGTTAAGCCTCACGTCTTGGGATATGCACATCAAGACGTGTCCCTAAATGTGGAACACCCAGTGAGTCGTGTGCATGTCATTCCTGTAAGACCAGTATCAATTGTACAGTGCCAATATGAAATTTAATAAAATATAACTAAATGATATTACAAACCTTTCAGTGGAATATTATTTTTAGTCTGTATGTGATTCATGTCCCCATTTTTACTGTAACCATCTGTACAGAAAACGGCAAAAGTTGGTCATGTATATATCTTTAACCAACAGTCAGTGAAACATCTTTTAGGCTATAGGCTAGCTACACAGTTCCTCTATGGGTCATAAGTATAATATAACATCCAGGGACAAATGCTATTCCAGGTATGCACATAATTACACTCGGTTATGGGTGTCATCTGCAGCTATAGAAAACATGCTGGGATTTTAAACTTGGTCCTGGGATCCCTGGGTCCTGGGACTGTTTTCGTCAGCGGTTTTCATTGAGCTCCAGTGAAAAGAGTGGCCAGATTTGACTGAGAATGTATAAAACCCTACACCCAAACTTTACTGCTTTCTAAAGGGTTTTCAATCCCTCCAGCTGAATCAGCAGCTCAGATGTGATCACAATAGCCACAGCAGGTAGACAGAGGCAGGCAAAACGACTGGAGTCTATTCTCTCTCCGGAGAGACCAATGTCTCCAGGCATATTTCAAAAGCATTGAATGTAGGTCTTTGATCAGGGTTGTAAAGCCTCTACGACTGTAAGCTTTTTATAGCAGTTTGACAGGCCAAAATAAACACAATTTAGTCTCCAGATTGCTGAACAGTTTAAAAAAGTAAAGTAGTCTTAACCGAAAACTTTTTTTAAGGCCGTGCAGATTTACTATTTTGTATTTCTGTGTAGTCTACGGGGCAATTTGGAAAGGAGGCCATGCAAGTGCATTTATTTCAACAGTCAACCTAACAGTCAAAAAATATGTCTTCATATCAGTAGGGCCTCAGCTTGTTTTAGCAACACAACAAACAACCATCCATGCATACAATGCATACTTTCAGAGAGGCGGAGAGTAGTGTGGTTAGTTGAATGATTGTCTCCGCTCCACAGGACCTGTCCAAGACACTGCTGCTGTACACGGTGCCTGCCGTCCAGGGCTTCTTCCGCTCCATCTCCCTGTCCAGGGGCAACAACCTGCAGGACACCCTCAGGTGAGACCACTCACCCCACTTGCACAGCAGCGTATGGTGTGTAGCGTGTGGGGAGAGGGAACCCCCTAGTGGCGGGCAACTGACCTACTGAATGCTGTTAACGTAGCCTTCAGGGTGAGCTGCTCTAATGTTCTCTTGTCTTACTGCTCAGGGTGTTAACGCTGTGGTTTGACTACGGTCACTGGCCAGAGGTGAATGACGGCCTTGTGGAAGGGATCAAAACCATTCAGATTGACACGTGGTTACAGGTAGCACGCGCGCACACACACACGCACACACCTGGAACAGCTCTAGAATAACATTCCTGGAGCAAGTGAAGAAGTAGCAGCAGGCATATGGAATAACGACAATATATTCATGCAGTTTCATGCTGTGACTAATGCATCTGCAGCATTATTAAGTTAGTGTGTTATGTCGTTGTTTTATTTGTTTCTATTCTAGTTACTGTACAGCACTGTGTGTGAAAGGTGCTATATAAATACACTTTACTTACTTTAATAAGATTGGTGCTTATTCCCTTGATCAATAAAACATATATATATATATATATCTTTGAAGTATACAGTAGTGTGTCTTTGAAGTATAGTGTGTCTGCTCACTGTACTGATGCGGTGGTGTATTATACACAAACAGCACCTGTAGTGAACTGAACTTCCAACCCTTTGTTGTTGCTCAGGTGATCCCACAGCTCATAGCTCGCATCGACACCCCCCGAGCTCTGGTGGGCCGGCTCATCCACCAGCTTCTCACCGACATCGGACGCTACCACCCCCAAGTAATGCGCCTGTCCTGCCATACGTTGGCGTTCCGCTTGTTACACCCTGTCTGTGAAGTGTAGAACACCGAAAGGGTCGCACAACTGTGTTCATTGTCTAATCCCCTCCTTTCTGCTCCCTGGAAGGCTTTGATCTACCCACTGACCGTGGCGTCTAAGTCCACCACCACGGCCCGCCACAACGCCGCCAACAAGATCCTCAAGAACATGTGTGAACACTGCAACACCCTGGTCCAGCAAGCCATCCTGGTAACACATCTGTCTGAGCGGAGTTAGCATGTTCCCTCGTGTGTGTGTGTGTGTAGAGTAGCTTCTCCACCAGATATTCCACCTCTCTCAGTAGGGCTGGGTATTGGCAGCAGTAAGTACATTTTGGTATAACATGTTCTGTATATTTTGTGCTTAATAAAAAATATATTGTTTATGTATCGATACTATGGGCTTGAAAATCGATACAGTATCGTGAAAAGAAATATCGAGATATTTGACTGCATGGATTGTTTTACACTCCCTTCATGCATGGGAATGACACGTATTGTGATGACTGTGAGAGCCTCCCTTGGCGTTACTGTCTGTCTGTCTGTCTGTCTGTCTGTCTGTCTGTCTGTCCGTCCGTTCATGCATGGGAATGACATATATTGTGATGACTGTGAGAGCCTCCCTTGGCCTTACTGTCTGTCTGTCTGTCCGTTCATGCATGGGAATGACACGTATTGTGCTGACTCTGAGAGCCTCCCTTGGCGTCCAGGTGAGCGAGGAGCTTATCCGGGTGGCCATCCTGTGGCACGAGATGTGGCACGAAGGCCTGGAAGAGGCCTCCCGCCTCTACTTCGGGGAACGCAACGTCAAGGGCATGTTCGCCGTGCTAGAGCCTCTGCATGCCATGATGGAGAGGGGGCCGCAGACCCTAAAGGAGACCTCCTTCAACCAGGTTTGTCTCGGCACAGTCTGATTCCAGTGTTCCTCTTATTAAAACGCATTGCGGTTAGAGGTAATGGTTAGCGATTGTAAGCTAAGGCACTTTTTGTCAGATTCACCAAATATCTCGTCACAGTCCGCTACAGTATCTTACCATTCTATGTGCATGCTGGGAAAAATACTCTGGCACTTCTACACATATCTGGCTCGCTAAATATGAACGTACAATAGTGTCCTATCCATCGCAATGTGTTTGGGTATAGCAAGCCCAAAGAATGAGAATTGAGAATTGAGTTGGCTTACTATACCTTTAAAGCCATCAGATAATAAGAAAATGGCACCAGCTTGCCAACTAAGTAGATCATTACCGCTATGTTGTGTTCTCAGGCATATGGCCGAGACTTAATGGAGGCACAGGATTGGTGCAGGAAGTACATGCGCTCCGGTAACGTCAAAGACCTGACCCAGGCCTGGGACCTCTACTACCACGTCTTCAGACGAATCTCCAAGCAGTTACCGCAAGTAAGGAATGGTCTTGTAGCACCACTGTTAAGTTGTGAATAAACTGGAACTAACGGTAGTCAACATTACCCAGTATGTGCTCGAAACAACGTTTGCTGTGACTCTGTCTCACCAGTAAAGCTGTAAGTCGTTTTTCCAATCTCAGTGCTTATGACAAGAGATGTGTTGCTTTTCCTGCCCAGGTGTATGTTCCTTTATCACGTGGCAGGGACCACAGATCTCTCAAGATCGCAGGTCTTTTGAACAGCGGTGGATAACGTGATTAGAGAAGGGGATTAGTGCATTGGAGGTGTTGTTAATGCTGGTGTAATTCCTGCTATGCCAGCACAATGTTATCACCCCGGCCAGGGCCAGTACAAACACGATCTGATTGAAAAGTGTGAAAGAAAATGAATATACTGTTTTCCTCCCTGTCCAGGTAAAGTGAGAGCACCGTTGATAGATTATAGAGGAGACTTGATGATAGAGACGGATGATGGAGTTTAAAGGAATGATTGCAGCAGCAGGCTACCAGTCCCATTCCAATATCAACAAACACATAGGGACCCACTAGCTTGCTCTTATTTTATGAGCAACGCTAGGCCAGACAGCCATCTAATCCAATCTAACCTTCCGAAAGGATAAATGTTTTTCTTACTGAAGCTCCGTAAGCCTATACTATGTATCTATCTATTTACCTTTTACCATTTATCCTTATTCACCATCTTTGTTAGCTTTTAGAATGTGGACCTCGCCCCATTAATAATGGGTTAACCGCCACAGAACTTCTGCATACTGAATGTTTCAAATAGTAAAGGGTATACTCCTTGATCTGTATCGGTTAGACTTAGAGAGTGCATGAGTGCATTGCGTGAAGCACCCATCTCTACTCCTCTACCGAGAATCACGTTCACAGTTGTTTATAAACAGTGAGCTGGGGAGGGTAACCTGTGATTCTGGTGGCACTACAATACCCAAATGAAGCGTGTGCCTTTTATAAATGCATCCCTCCAAAAGCGCTGAAAGCGAGTATGCCTAACGCACTAAACTCCGCCCATATGCAGCTGACGTCCCTGGAGCTGCAGTACGTGTCTCCCAAGCTGCTGATGTGCAGGGACCTGGAGCTGGCCGTGCCTGGCACCTACGACCCCAACCAGGCCATCATCCGCATCCAGTCCATAGCCCCCTCCCTGCAGGTCATCACCTCCAAGCAGCGCCCTCGCAAGCTCACTATCATGGGTAAGGTCAGGCCTGTGGATGCCACAGTGTGTATACTGTATTGGGTAAGGTCAGGCCTGTGGATGCCACAGTGTCACAGTGTGTCACAATGAGGATGTTGTCGTTGTGCAGCGGCGCTCCATATTTAGACGTTATCAGGGGAAATCATTAGTTTGGTGTCACTGGCTAGGGTGTGATTACACTTTGAAGATTGTGAGTGCTGTGTTTCTGCCTTACATGCAGTGAATGAGATATTTCTCTTTGAAGACGACGTTTGAATCTTTCCCTCATTTAATGGACTTTAGTACATAACAAACGTCTGTCTTCAGAGAGACTTAAATCCAAATCTCTACAAATCTGATTACTAGGATTTTGTCCAAAGTCATGATACGCCGGGGCTTTTGAAAAGAAGAAGCTAAATCCGATTTTGAAATTCAGCGTACTCTATTTTAATCTGCTGCCGTCTTGGATGGAAGTAATTCCAGTAACCGATATCCCATCACGAAAGGTGTCAAAGATCAATTCCATCTGTAGCAGTCAACTGCAATTGGACGCATGGTTTAACACTTACTCAAACAGCATGTTCTTACTGGACAGACAAGGTATCTCTTTAACACTGTGTCAAGTTTAGTTTTGTAACAAGCACAGACACTAATCAATAAAACACTTGGGCCTCTCCACCACAACACTTGTTTGTGCCACAGTGTCCTCCTTTCCGGCCAATCGAGAACACGATCCAAGAACCACCCACCAGACGGTTTAGATTTAGCCTCATTCTCTCCTCTCCTAGCGAGACAGAGCACATTGATTACTGGCATTGTCATCAGAGGGGAAAATCCTTACACCTCCTCACCCATTGCTATTCTCAAGCTGTCTGTCTTTCCATTGGCCACGCCAGAGCACTCAAATCTCTATAATCTCCATTTAATGTGTGCTTCCACTGGGGGTGTCTGATTAAACCAGAATAGCTAGCTAGATAGATGACAGTTGCAGTATTCTTGAATGCACTTTGTTCAGAATACTCCAGGTATAGTGATATACCTGTGTCTTATAAGTAGATTTGAAGTAGGGTTGTGTTTTACAGGTAGAGACTTGCTTGGACTTTTTGGATTCACAGCACAGCCAGCCAGTACATAATACATGAGTACAGCAGGTTACAAGTCTTGATCATTAATATATAGGTTAGAAGATCTGTAGTAATGTAATTCAAGCCTCATATGAATACCTCCAGAGGTTTCTGAATGGTATTTAAACATCTGAGGTCCATGCTGAGATAGCAAGTAAAAGGTATTTAACCTAAAGCAGTAGTGGTAGATGAATTATTTATTCCTCTGACACTCCCCTGCACCAATTACAGTGCAAGCGGTATTTTCATCCGTGTATATTTTTACATTGCAGTGAAGCTCGTATGCTTTTCCCTAGCTTTATCCACCCTGTTGAACTGTTAAATCAGAAGATACATAGTGAGTCATACGTTAGTTTTTTGTATACATTATGAAGGCTAATATTTTTTACTTTCTTATTAAAGCAGTATACAATTTTTGCTAAACCCTCCACATATGGTAATAGCTTTCTTTCTTTAATATGGTTGCATTTGACTTCCATTGTTTATGATAAACCTACATCTGACAGGTCTCATTTTTGTTATTGCTGTGTACAGTAATTCATTGTACTGTATAATGAAAATGTGTAATCAAAACATATGTTTCTCTAAACGACAACATTTTAATTCCATTAAGTTATTTGAGAATCAGCAGTGTAAACAAAGTAAAAGTATGTTTTTGAGAAACTGTGGTGGATGAAAATGCCGTTCCAGTTCTTGGAGCTTAGGGTTTAACAGAAGCTCACTGATAGTAGAAATGGAAGAAAGCATGTTTTTACCTATATTTATACTTGTTGTGTTACCAATAGAAACTGGGTGCTATTCCCCCCCCGACCAGAAATCTTATTTTGGTTTAGCTTGGTGCTGGTCAGTCCAGCCAATTCAAGTTGACCAGTAGAGTAACCTTATTTGTGGTTTGGTGCCCCCTGCAGGCAGTAACGGCCATGAGTTCATGTTCCTGCTGAAGGGCCACGAGGACCTCAGACAGGATGAAAGGGTGATGCAGTTGTTTGGCCTGGTCAACACACTGCTCGCCAACGATCCCGCATCCCTGCGCAAGAACCTCAGGTATACACACCCCACTGACTCATATATACTGTATATATATACATATGTAGAAATAAACAAGAAATGTAATAGAAAACCTTTTGAACAAAGTCTATTCAGATAGTTGTGGTTATTACATGTTACACAAAACAGTGTGAAGTGGTTGATTGTGAAGCACATTGTCTGCCCGTTGCTTAGCATCCAGCGGTATGCAGTCATCCCCCTGTCCACCAACTCGGGGCTGATTGGCTGGGTGCCCCACTGTGACACTCTGCACGCCCTCATCAGAGACTACCGGGAGAAGAAGAAGATCTTGCTCAACATAGAGCACCGCATCATGCTCAGGGTCAGGAGCCTGTTTCAACAGCACAATAAACAAACACTGCTAGTCGAATTACATTTGTAGAACATTTACAGGCACATTCGTACACCTCACTTGAGAGGACAGCGTATCGTGGTTGTAAGTCAAAATAATTTAAAAAATCTGTTCCGAAAGTGCACATTTGACCACTGTGTGCCACTACAGAGAAAACGCCTTTAGAAAAAAATGTCAAAAAAGATGAAATGGCAAAATGGTGTTCCATGACCTTACTTGATGTGTTTGACACTACATGTCCAGCATTAACCAATATACTGTCCCAAAAACTGGTGAGGGGAGATTTCTTGGTGGTGCTTTGCATTAATACGCAACTCTATAAAAAGTACAGCACACTCCAATGTCTATCTTCTTTCTCTGGTCACCTTCACAAAGACAATATGGCTGAAAAGTTTGGTATTTGCTTTGCGTATACATTCCCTTTGTTAGTATATCGCTGTATATTGAGAAGCTTTCTTTGGACTGAACACCGCAAAATCTGTTTTCATTTCTAATGGGGGTGGGGGGGGTGGGGGGGGACCAAAGACAAAGAAGAACAGCAACAATATGTATGATTTTGTGTATATGAACGCTGTGTGTTTGTGTACTCCAGATGGCCCCTGACTACGACCACTTAACACTGATGGAGAAGGTGGAGGTGTTTGAGCATGCTGTCAACAACACAGCTGGTGACGACCTGGCCAAACTTCTGTGGCTCAAGAGCCCCAGCTCAGAGGTATTCCACCATATGTGGTCGGACCCTTTAAGTCTAGCCTAAGACTTCAAGAATCATTCAAGTTAGATCTCCATTGAGAAAGGTTCTTAGTCTTGGACTAGGCTAGATCCAGGTCTAGAAAACAGAGCCTACATGTTTTGTACATGCCAAGCAGGTCGTATTTTTTAGCAAAAATGAAGGCAGCTAAAACTAAGAAGTGATTCTATAATAGTGGGTGTAACAGCAGCATGAGCACAGCCACGCTTGGTCTTCTATATCCTGCTACTATATTTTAATGATTCACCCTCAGTCTGTGTTTTTAGCCAAGGCCACATAAGCCACAAGGTTGTCTAATCATGAGTGCTTCTCCACCAGGTGTGGTTTGACCGGAGGACCAATTACACGCGATCCCTGGCTGTGATGTCCATGGTGGGCTACATCCTGGGCTTGGGTGACAGGTGAGCCTCCTCGCCAGCACGGTGTTGTTAAGCTCTAGACGCATGAGCACTAACACCTGCTGCTTGTCTTTGTGTGTTTGTCTTCAGGCATCCGTCCAATTTAATGCTGGACCGGCTTAGTGGCAAAATCCTCCATATTGACTTTGGAGACTGTTTTGAGGTGAGTGGAGCTCGGCTATAAATAAACCACCCCCAACCTGATTTAAAGGCTTCTTATATTACGTATTATGTCTGCCCCCGCAGGTGGCCATGACCAGGGAGAAATTCCCCGAGAAAATTCCATTCCGCCTGACAAGGATGTTGACAAATGCCATGGAGGTATAGATGGGGATGTCTTGTTTCTCTAGTCTAACATTGTTCTTTTATCTCTTACTGTGAGATAATGTGTGTGTTGTGTCTTGCCTGTATTGGTAGGTTGTGTTGGATTTAGGGACCCGAGAGGGCTGAACTAATGTTGTTGAACTAATGTTTAACATGTAGTTTAGATGTAATAACTCTGACACTATAATGTAAAACAAGTCAGTCAGATTTGGCCCCGGGTGTGACATCATTAGTGGATTGTAACCAATCACCTCCTACCGATCCGTTCCACTCAGATGGTCAGATAGCCAAAACAAGTTAGGATGTTTGAAAACAGAAATAGTACGACAATAGGATTGATACTGGTCCTTTAAAAGCGTACGTATGCGTGCGGCCGTCTCCCAGGTTACCGGTCTGGATGGTAACTACCGCATCACATGCCACACGGTGATGGAGGTGCTGAGGGAACACAAGGACAGCGTCATGGCTGTACTGGAGGCCTTCGTCTACGACCCGCTGCTCAACTGGAGGCTCATGGACAGTAAGTTCACGGTGTGCTTCCATAGGACAAGGCTTACACCGCTGACAGGTGCGCTATGCATTAACCAGCCTTCTTCAGAACAGCCAAGCACATTCTTACAGTTGTGTCTGATCCACAGCCAATACGAAAGGCACCAAGCGCTCAAGGACCAGAACAGACTCCTACACTGCTGGACAGTCAGTCGGTTAGTCTGCGACGACAGCTGTTGTTATTAATGAACTAGTTCACATATTGGGAGCATAGCGTTGTAATGCATCTCTCCTCTGTTGTCCTCTACAGAAGCTCTGGATGGGATAGACCTAGGAGAGAGCAGCCACAAGAAACCAGGCACCACAGTGCCGGAATCCATTCACTCTTTCAGTCAGTAGTCAAAGTTACCAAGTGAGACAGCAATACCCAACTCTATTGCTATCACTTTCTCACGCTGCGTGTATATGTTATGCTTGTGCCTAGTCGGGGACGGACTAGTGCAACCAGAGGCACTCAACAAGAAAGCTATCACCATTATCAACAGAGTGCGGGATAAGCTCACAGGTAAGCCAATCTGACACTTGCTGTTGACGGTAGTCACCTCTCGCTCCTGGAGTGTTTTGCGAGGTTAGCTTTCAGCCACTAGATGAATTGCAGAACGTGGCTCCACTAGCTTGTCACTAGGCCTGCTCAGCAGACCACTATTGAACACGTAAGCCCTGCTCTAGCGGTTTGATGTGCGTTGTGACGGTTTGACGCTTTGCAGGCAGAGACTTTGCTCACGACGAGACCCTAGGGGTTCCCACCCAAGTGGAGCTCCTCATCAAGCAAGCCACATCGCATGAGAACCTGTGCCAGTGCTACATCGGATGGTCAGTATCTGTGGATGCCACGCTGTTTATTTTTTCTCTGGTTGCCCCATCAATGTTTCTGGGGAGATAAGATGTTACGGTTTTCTCCAGGTGTCCATTTTGGTGAGTGGGGCCTGCACTGGCGTCCGAGGTTACGCCGGACGATTTCCCTTGCTGACGAGCCATGAAAGCCACTAAAGTCAAGAGGATCATGCCCTGAAGGAGGTATTGAACAGTGACACGGCACAGTGTACAAGCAGCCTCTCAATGCTAAGGGTGCTCCACGGATGTGTTTAGGTCTGAGGGCAAGTACCTCACCTGGAAATTATCGTTTGAAGCTCAAGTCACTGCCCATATAAAGAGGAGGACTCATTTAGCTTTTTTTTTTGGGTCATTTTGTGCCCTAAAATGTAACCCCGAGTTCCAACATGCCTGCTTTTTAGAATGCATTGTATCATTGTGTAATAATGTGACATTTGAATAAAGTATTGTATGCCTTTCATTAATTTAAGCATTGTATACATGATTAAATTAACGCGATAGGATTTCAGATTTAAGATATAAAAAAGTGTATGGGCAATTGTGTGTCATTAAATGCTGTAAAAATACTCCCACTCTCAGCGTGTGTTTTGTGATTGCAGGTTACGTGTTCGATTGCTTTGTGCACATGCACTATAGAGATAGAGATAGTAGCACTTGGGGGCAGGAGTTTTTGTTTTTCTATCACATTAGAATATTTTTTATTATATATTATTATATATTAATAATATTATATAATAATATAATATAATATGATTTTATTTTTTTATTTCTTCTCATGCCCAGAGAGGGCGCTATGGCTCCTGCTAAGAGTTTCCCCCTCTATATTGTGAGTAAAAACATTGGGAGAGGATACCGACATCAGGCTTTTTAAACCCGGGTATATTTTTAAGCATTCTAGAGATGATGATGATGATGAAGATTGCATCCAGAAAGGTTGGCACCCGTGGTAAAGATGAGTAAACAGCCTATTAAAATGTCTTGCTATTTATCTGAGATAAACATAAAGAAATTAAAAAATCACTTGAAACGCGCACACATAACGAACAGAGATATTTTAATTGCCATTTTTGTTCATTTGGACTAAGGGTGCCCACATTTCTGGAGGGCACTGTGGCGTGTTCTACCAAACTACAGTCTATTCTTGGCCATGGTGAAAGCAGAACCATCATTTTACTATGTGCACGGCAGCTGTTGTGCTTGCAACAATGGTACTAATTAAACCAGGTCCTGCTAAACCAGCTCAGCAGACCGTATACTTTTGCTTGTGCTGTGGGAAGCGTAAGGTCGCCTCTGAGCTCATCTCATCGCTATTCTCTCTCCTGTTTCTCCCTGTATTTGTTCCTGCGGTCTCCTCTGAAGGTTAATTACTTATAGATAGTTGAGGATTACAGAGCAACAAAAAGCAGCCAATTGATCTCTTCCAAGGTGCGTCCACCTCTGCAATGTCACACTCTTTACACACTGGGACAGAACCTCTGATTATCTGTTCACATCGATCCACCCCACCGCCCCTGTTCTAGCATCCTCTCCTTTGCCACATCACTCCTTCTTTTCCCACCCTCCAACAAACAGCTCATCGTTTAAAATGTGACATTTTGCCGTTTGCGCTTTTGTTGCCGGTGTTATTGTTTAATTTGTTTGTATTTTCTCAGCATCTCAAGTATTTTGAGGGACGTTTGAGTCGATAGCTCAAGTTAAATAGGCTCCATCGATTCGGAGAGGAATTAGCTGTTCACCGACTGTGGAGATGGGAGCAAGGCCACAGAGAAATGAGGAAGCTGCCTGCATGCAACCGGTCAATGGTGACGAATGATACTCATTGAGATACAATGGCCCAAGACAATGGAAGGTGAAGCGCTCTGCCGGGCCTTAAGTCTGTTATACAAGGCCACATAGACTGACAGCTTACATATATATATAACTATTTGTTTTGTTTTCCAGTCTTAGTAGTTACAGTTAGTATGACTGAACGTACTGTAAACTATGCTGTATGCGTCTGGGAGGGAGGTGGGGGTCCTATCCAAAGAGATCTTCATGTTTACTGTAGAAACACAAAGGTATGTTATGTGTTTGACGTCGCCGATAGGTTTGTGAAGAGAGATTTCAAGCTTTGCATTATTGTTCATTAGGTTTGTATGAATGAAAGCTGCACCAGTTACCGGTTATTAACCAGTACTTGTTAGTTCAGACTGATGTTTTGTGCTGTTCTGGAGCCATAGTAAGGGCATAGCTTCAAAACTTCAAAAAGCCTTGATGTCTAAAACTGTCCTTGATGCACATGAAGTCACTGGTGTGATATCAAGCCTTTTAAGAATCCTCTCCTGATTCTAAATACTTGCTTTGAGACAACATCTTCCCTACAGATATCTTTCCCCGTCGTCCCTCCAATTACGACAGCACCACTTTTTAAGCAGCCATCTGAAAGATCACGTCGTTGCGTGTGTGTGTGTGTGTATGTGTGTGTCCCTCCTTCGACTGGTCTTTCTGGCACGGCTAAAGGGTGTGAAGAGAGCATGAGACAGAGGCAGGCATGCAGACTGAGCTAATATTGATGGCTGGCCAGCCCAGTTCGATCGTCGCAGACCGGAGTGTTAAAAGCGGAGCCCTGCAGCCTGGGCCGCTGCTGTCTTTGTGCACTGTGGTGTAAAGCTACTATCGATGAACTTGACAGCAGTTTAGCCCGTCTGAGATGTGCTGCTCTCTAAGGACGCTTCAAACACCGGCTCCAGCTCCAGCCTTGTTTACGCTGCCTGCTAATTTAGCCTGGAGACACAGAGTGCTGTGTCGAAACTAAAAGTAACTTGTCTTTATCTAAAATGACCACAACTATTTGCTGTTCTTCTGACAAGTAACCTTTCTGATGTTCTGAAGTAACCTCAGTGAGTGGCATGTCCTCTCTACTCATCCCCATAATGTGTTGTATTCCAAACACATCGGGGCTCAGGTTGATACTTTAAGGATGTGGGTTTGCTTTTTTACACAACCAAAGAGTGCACCTTTAAAGGTGGAGTCAGCTAATGTACTTAACACACTTTGTGTCAAATTAAGGCGAATATAATCTACTCGTGGTCCATCCATCCATCCATCCATCCATCCATCTTCATCCGCTTATCCAAAGTCGGGTCGCGGGGGCAGCAGCTTCAGCAGGGGACCCCAAACCTCCCTTTCCCGAGCCACATTGGAAAGCTCTGAC
>JAODUH010000022.1:113025-140260 GCA_027564835.1 Typhlichthys subterraneus | reverse complement strand
AACAAGACCCCGAGGTACTTAAACTCCTTCACTTGGGGTAAGGACTCATTCCCCACCTGGAGTAGGCACTCCATCTACTCGTGGTCTGCAATCTGAATACTATGTGTGCCTGCTGAAAAACACAATCTGGTGTTTCTACACAGCTCTGGCTTTACACGGAAAAGAAAGTGGTGCAGACCGCACCACACAACAAGGCCGGCATAGCTTCTGAAGGAGCACCCTATGGCATTGAAAGGGTTCAGTGATTTCAAATAATCCTTGACTCTACCTTTAAAACATCAGACTTCTTAGGAGAAACGAGGTTTTAATAATATCTTTTTATCTTAAGGCGGGAAGGCAGTGTCTCCAGCCAAGAGACTATGAATGCTATGAATCAGTATGACTTATATTCCAGGCCTTTAGGGTGTACCAGCCAACATTGCGCTCCAAACACAATGTCTCATTACTCCTATAGTGCAATTGCAAATTGGCCTTTACAATTTAATACATACTGGTGATGATGTAAAGGTTTCCCTTAGCCATCTGCCATGAATAACTCTGAAGCGCCATGGTGATTTGTTCAAGCCGAGATATTACGTGGGTACTAACAAAAACAAAAAAGAAACGTGTATTTTAAATGATTAAGCCATAAAATTGAAGATATTTCACGCCTGACAATAATAATGGGTACCAAAACCAGAGGTCAGCTGCAAAGGAGAGTGCTTCAGTGCTGCAGAAAAACGATTTAAATGGACGCAAGATCTGAAGCCTTTTAATGTACAAAGAATGTGTCTTAACATTTTAGCTACTAATGGCTTTCTTTTGATTACACACACGTGAGGGCCTAACCGGATTCTAACTTGAACTGAATTGCTCTCTTTTCCATTTAGGCTGTGTGTGTGTGTGCGCGCGTGTGTGTGTGCATGTGTGTGCATGTGTGTGCATGTGCCCATATGGGAGAGAAGGTAATGAAACTTGAGTGTGAAACTACTCTATGTAATCCTATGACCCGGATAGTAGACTATATACTGTATTAATCCAAAGCATTAGCAGGTAGCCTAAATCCACCATCTTAGTTCATATACAGTATATGGATTGTAAAAAGCAACCATTGTAAATGGACAGTGGAAATAAGATGTGAGAAAACTATTAAGATTTAAATTATAAAGTGAATCTTAATCCCCCTGCTGAACAAACTGACAACATGTAATCTATTACAAGTATTAAATTGGACGTAGCATGCTTACAGATAGGCCGTACATGTCTGTGATTGATCTCAGGACCTATGCGTCAAGTGTGGGAATATTTCACTTAATAGACCTTTTCATCCTAGCAGGTAACATGGTCCAGAGTCAGGGGGGATGTCAATCAAGACGTAGAGGTCTGAAGGTCCGCATGAACTCAGAACACCTGCGTGTGTGTAGACAGACACGTGGGGCTTTAAATCAAACTGAAACGGAGTCCGCTGAAAGCTTCCCTCCAGTGCATTAGCCTGACTGAATGTACAGAAGTATTACATCAGATGAGTCAGGTCAGGGCCAGCTCTATACGCCTGTTCCATTTACAGTATGGCTAGCATAAACGGCCGATTAAGCTCGTGCGCGCCATCATTCAGTCTGAGTAACTTGTTGATAGGCGTGTCCTCCAGCTGTCTGTGGTGGTCAACCACCATGTCACAGCACTCAGATTTACTTAGCGGCGGCCCCAGCCATTACATTTCCTGTTATTATTTGCTATAAAATTGTGCTGAATGGTGACCGGCTGCAGGAGGCCATAAAAACCATGAGCGTGCGAGATGGCGTCCGTCATCAATCAGTCGGCAGTGAGAAAGTACCCCACCCCACCCCCCCGAAGCCTATTTCCACGCACCGCTGTGGAAATAGATCTTTCTGTATGTCTCAGCGATCTGGGGTGTGAATAGGCAAGAGAGAGAGGGAGGGAGGGATAGACGGAGAGTTGTAACAATGTGAGCAAAGATGGAGAAGGGCTAATGGGATTCTCCTCCAACCATTAGTCCCATTGGTTTGTGTTGTGGTGAGGGGGCAACCCATCGTGCCTTTAGGCTTAAAGAAATGCAGCGCTCTAAAAAAAAAAAAATACAGCAAAGTGTCAGCTAGCTTCGATTAATGACTGAACAGATTCTATTCTCCAATACGTGAGACGAAAGACCATTAGGAGAGGGCAAGCAGCTATACGCCGGCACACACATACAGTACTGTAATTGGAATCTTTGAAAGGGCATTACCACACACACACAAGTGTACAGTATTATAGTTCTCATCCCTATACAGGCCCATCCTCTGAACAATGCCCACACAGTACACAGCAATGTGATATGCTTCATCATAACCTGTGTTTATGTTCTGAGGCATGCTGGTGCAGTGACCCCTTGCCTGTGGGATGGGGTAGAGAACGGGGTGTGAGTCTGGCGCTCAATGAGGAAGGAGTAGAGGGGAATACGGGTCACTCGGGTGTTGGGGAGGGAGGCATAAGCTGTCGCCTTTCCTAATCAAAATGACTTGTTGGTAAGTTGTAACTAAGATATTTCATAACTTTTAACGTTCGTTTTCTCAATGCTGCTTGGCATCCAGCGGCACTCCATGGGTTAGCTTAAAAGCCCACAGCACACAGCATGTGAAGGAACTGGTCCTAGAGATGTGTGAACAAAGCAGGTGGAACCGTCAGGTTGACAGTTGGCCCATTTTAGTAGACCAAGATTCACTCCTTTGAGAAAAACATTCTGGTGGATGAATGCTTCCAGGGTTGTGCACCCAATGACCTCCACACAGTCGAATTAATTTCAGTTCCTACCAACACGCAGACAGCATTTTCTCCAGTCAATTCTGTATCTAGAGGAAAATAAAGCGCGAGCGGCCATTATCTGCAGCCGAGTCTTCCTTCAGCGCGCGGAGCTGCTTTTGCCTGACTGACTTTCATTTACAGAACGCCATGTTACTTTTGTGTGAGGAAATGAGATAGCACTGTGGCACACACTATAAACTCTATTATCCCAAGCCTGGTCCCGCATTCTCAAGCACTGCAGCTCGTTCTATGCAGTCTTTTATTCACCCGCATTGTTCATCAGCCCATCAGCACAAAAAGCCCTTCTCTCACTGGATCAATTAGTCTCTTCCAGAGAGTTGTGGTGAGGAGACAGTGACTTCTTTCCAGGCCATTCATTTGGCTGACCTTGTCCTGGCAGGGTGGTCTTCCAAGAGCACGGTTCACCCGGCCAGGATACGAGGGAGCAATCTCCAAGAGCGTCACATTTCTGGTTTGTTTTTTGTTTAGTTTTTTTATGCCTTTCCTCTTACTCTCTCTCTCTCTCTCTCTCTCTCTCTCTCTCTCTCTCTCTCTCTCTCTCGGTTCCTTCCACTGTATGTATTCCACTTCTTTCTCTCCCTGTAGAGACCATGTTTCAAACTCCTATGTACAGTATATCCCCTTTCAATGTGTTCCTAGTTTTTTGTCCAGAATTGCCCTTGGCTCTAACCATGTGTTAGAGAAATATTGTTTTTGTTGTTGTTGTTTAGTTTAAAACTCAGAATGCACGCCCTTCCCATACCTCACCTCTGTCCCCCTCTCGCTAAAGGACCCTGGGTCAGTTTCTACTCTCCCTCTCATTCCTACACTTGTTTCAAACATGAACATTGAGCTGGAGCGTAGATGTAGGTTTCTATGTTCTTCTCTGCCTCTGTGTGACTCTCCTCTAAAATGTATGCTCTCTCTCTCTCTCTCTCTCTCTCTCTCTCTCTCTCTCTCTCTCTCTCTCTCTCTCTCTGTTCTAAAGTCCTCTACATCCCTCCTCTTAATCCGATCCTTCCCTCTGTGTCTTTCCCCCATGTCCTCTGTTCTTCCAGGCTAGTAAGGAACGTGACAGAACCAAAGCACAAACAACAAGGCACGGAGAGAAACGGGCCCAAACAGGGCCTATTTTTTATTTTTTATTTTTTAACTAAAATTAGTAAATAATTAGCAATGCATAGAGAGTGACAATGCTAACAGCCAATGAAAATCGATTTCCTCACTTCCAGATATTCAGATGGTCTTACAAGGGTATATATTCAGCACAGAATTGCTTATGTGACGTAGTGCTAATGGACGGAAGAGGCTGAGACTACCAAGATGACATCATCATATGCAAATTATATGCAAATTCAACAACAATTATATGAGTCAGAGGACCCTGAATAAAAGACCAAGTTACTTGGGGAAAGCTGCAATTCAACTTAGAGGATAGAGGCTGACTACATCACAAACGTGTGGTCTCTTTGATGATTATTTTAGTTACTTTTGAGGTTTTTTTTTTTTGGTTTTTTTTTTTAAACGGGGCCATGCTGTAGATAGTGCACCACAGTTTCTCTCCATCCGGGACAGCCTATTGTTTACCTATGTGCACTATTATCAATGACATGTTTCAACCTGAAAATGCATGTATTTTCACAGCAGAAATGTAATGTTATATAGTGTATGGGAGAAACCCTTAACTTAAACTTACATTGTAAAGCAACAATTCTTTATTTGACCTTATCAAGTTGCCTTCTATTAGATCTTGTCCTACAAGAAACACTCCTTTGACATGCAGCCAGTCTTTCTTACCTGTAATTTACTGATTTCAAGTTGTGAACCAGCAAGGGGAGTTCCTTCTACTCTAGTGGTCAGCAGACTGGTACGTTCACATTTAAATGTTTTGTTTATTGATGGATACTCAGTCTTAATTCATGTTAATATTCACAAAACGTGTTTTGTTATTCCATTGACACTACTGTACATTTACATTCCCTAGTCAGTAGCCAAATAAACAAACAAACTAGTAAACAAAGAAAAATATTGTGTCCATGTGTTTAAATCTGTCAAAAGAGAGAAATGTCAACAATTTCTTCCACACGCTATATTTATGAGCGGACGTCAAACATGTTTGAACAAGGACTCGAATCTCCCGGCTTGCTAATTCTGCTCTTTGCGTGTGCAACTTGTTGAAGATAAACTCTGTTATTTCTGCTTTGCTACTTCTCAGTGCACACCTATTCTACTCTATGCCTTCAGGGTGAGTCTTCCCATCATGCCCAGCGAGGGAAATAATGGCATCTTGTTCCTCTCTTGGTTACTGAAAAGCTGCAAAGTCAAATCTCAGCAGGGTCTTAGTTTGTTGCCCAGGCAAGACATGGATTTAATGTGAGTTTATGCAATGACTCTTCTGATCAAAAAGCCAAGGGTTTTTGATATGACTATGGTCAGAATATCTCTCTGTTCGCACCCCCCAAATAAAAGTATAGAAAATATTGGCTTTTTTAACCATTCTACACTATAACCTACCACAATAATTTATTCACTATTTGTATATGTGTAATTTAATTGTTTTATTAGAAGTGATTATGATAATTATCATACTTGTATTATTTCTATCTTTGCGGAGGGACCTGTTAACCCTTTTCACTCTTGCTAAGCATTAGTGAGTGCCCTGCATTGCAAACAACAGTGAATTCCATAGCTATTCTTCTTCTCCTGCATGGTATACACAGCGCACACAATCTGCTCCGCCCCTTTTACGCTGCTGTGACAGCTTTGTCACAAAGATGAATTCATCGTCAGCACTGCAGCCAAAACAAGTAATTTGATTGCCCCAACCACAAATTAAGTTAGTGTGATTCAATTTTCGATTTGGGCTTCTCCTGCACTCATACATCAAGGGAGACATATTTCATTACGCAGCAAATCCACGGGCAGGCCGGCTAGCGATGGCATGCTCCCTCTATAGGAAGACATCATAGGAGTATTATGGCATTTAGTCGATATGCCTGCTTGTCCCGTATGAGCTGCTGCTGGTCAGTTTGGTGGTCAGCTTGGTCGCTGGACTGCGCGCTGTACAGCTACCATACAGTACCATGCATATATGTATTACATGCTTAGCTAGCCGCAAAGTCAACGAAGACGTTTGCCTGCCAGCTTGGCCCTGCTGCTCAAATGCAATCCGTCAAGTGGAACATGGCATTACCAGGCAGCTCCTACAGTATGTCGCCACCCTCTTTATCGTCCTCTCCCGCCATCTCACACACACAGACACACACACACACGCACAACATATCTGCAGTGTGCACGTACTGGATCTGCCGCTATCTTTCCCCTTGTTAGGCTTCTGATCCTATCTGCCATACCTCTCCTGTCCTCCTCGGCGTATCCCGGGCCTGCTCTCTGGTAAATGGCTTTGAAGACAGAGTGCTCAATCAGAGGCTGCCATCAAGCAGGCCCCCTCCCTGCTGCAAAAAAAAAAAGAATGGAGCCCATGGCTTTTTTAATTAAACCACCAAGTAGCCTACTTCCTCACGCTAATCCCAAATTTGAAGGCTGCAAACTGAATATGCATCACTTAAATATTATATCTAGATGGACAACATCAGAGCTCTGTCTAAACCCAGTGTTCATATGAACATGAATAAGCCCAAGGGCTATTTGGTTTTGATTGACGGGCATCTGTCCCATGGGTGGACTTTTTTGTTCTTTTAGGAATTCAAACAGATGTTAAAGATGTTTGTGTTAGAAATAATGTTTATTTCAATATAAGAAAAAACAAACTTAAAAGCCCCTGGAAACCCACACATAGCATATAATAATAATAATAATAGCTATGCAAATACTCAAAAGACGCAATCATAATGGATATGTCCATTGTCCAGCCAATCCTGGTGACAAACCTGACGTGAGAGTCAGGAAGATGTCAATCAAGCTAGCTATTGACACAGCCACGTCCTGGAGGAGGACGGATCAGACATGACCTCATAGCACGGGGGGGGCCTTTAAAGTGTCTGCACTAGGAGTTGAGCATTGCATGAGAGCTATATCTAAAAAAAGAATAAGGGATATGAATGATTTTCTATATCAACAACCCAAAACCGCACCTGCTCCTTCTGCAGCCCAACGGTCTGCCGTTGTGAAGGCCACTGACAAACCTGCTGTAGCTGTGTGAGCGTATTCACGTGATGCACAGGCTGAAGGAAGAGTAGATTCACGACCAATCAGGACAAAGGGGAAATCTTCCTGTATATAGGCAAAATAGACTTCCATTGATGCTACCAACCAGAGACGATATTCTCAGAGAGCATTCCAATCACTGATAGCTGGCATTAATTGTGACATAACCCTATTAATAACAAAGTCCAATATATATATATGAAGTCCTACCTACATGTCAGGTTTATTTACAGTACTAGCCCTTAATCACATGAAAGTTTCAAAAGGCCAAATTTCCAGCCCATATTTAACATGAAAACAAAGGACAACCATAGTAAAAGAAATCTCAGAAAGGGATCCAAATGTTACAGGACAGTTACAGTTAAGATACATTAGTTGCAGAGGGGGCAGCAACAAATTGAGTAATATGAGTAATTTGTAATAGTGTATCCAGATATAGCATCACTAACCATCAGTGTCCCTGGTCTGGTCTAAGAATACAAAATGCGTATCCTGTGATATTCTGTGAGCGTGATACTCAATATGTACACATGCTAATAACACTTTTCAGGTACATAGTACAGTGCCAATTCATGGATTTCTTTTAAGGTAAATAGGAGGCTCATAAAGTCTCCTGTACTGTAAGATACGGTACTGGGGGACAATGAAGATAGAATTAAGACAGAATATGGGTTATATGGTCAAACTTTCTAGTTTTGACACATATTTATCTAATACTTGTCCTGAGAAGGCTGTATCTAATTACAGTATAGTATAGGACAATACATCACTCAAAGATAAAATCAACAGCAACAACTTTGGACGTCGTCTCATCTTTTGATTTCAAACACTAATGTCTTCAGTGTACAACTAAAACATAGGAATTATGCTTTTGGGGGGACTGTTTATATAATGTGTAATGTACTGTAAGTCAAAGTCTAGACTTAGAATGTTAAAGTGGTCAGTGCCATATGGAAAATAGGCAGAAGCCGATTATACTATTAATGTAAGGTGACGATTTGGTGCATCAGAGTCCAGAATGTGAAGAGTGCTGTGCTGGCAGTCCAAGTAGTGAAATGTAACACACTGATAATTTGCAAAGAGTATAAACAGTCCATGATGGCAAGTATGGAGAGTTGTGGTGAAGCAATAGATGATAATGTTAGATGAGCTGGTAAGAGCCCACCTAATCTATCAGGTGAATACTGAATTGAATCATTTAAAAATGTTTAAAAACCATAATATGTGTGGACCAATGCCTAATCTAATCAGGGGAGAGAAAATGTTGTAATTCTCTTTGTCTGGCAGCCCCGGTATTCTGAAATGATTCATCACAGGTGGCTGTAGGAACATTCTAGATAACACCTGTGTTCTGATACAGGTGTCGCTGTGCAGAACTGCAGAAACGCTGTGTGATAGGTAGACAAAGAGAGGAACTGAGACAAGTGGTGACAAAACAAAAAGCCACCCAATCAATTCATTTCTTTCTTTTTTTCTTTTTCAATGCAGGCAGAAGGTCCTCAAGAATGTCATATTCCAGACGTAGATGTTGCTCGTATACACGCTTGATTACCCCTGTTGTGAGATTTCACTGTCCCTCTTCATCTGTGCACAATAAGCCTTCTACACCCATTCCTTGTTCTCTTTTCTTGTTGTTCTCTCCCTGCAGATATTTCTTCTCATTCTGCCTCTTTTTCCCCATGGCCTCACATCTTTTCCCACATGCCTTGTAAAAAATGTAATGATACAGGGAGTAGCTTGTGGCTGTAATTATTATTGTATTTGTAACCTGCAGGCAGAACATTCCTTTGAACTCTGTGCCCGCTGGCCATTCAACAATTCAAGCAGGAAGCTGTAATGGGGCTCTCTTGCTTTTATGGTGAAACATTTCTCTGCTAAATGGGGGCTAAGATTAGCTCTTCTGTAAGTGGACGAGTCACTAGACCTATTACGGCCAGTGAGAAGAAGAGGCCATTTGACATTCAAGTGGACAGTAGCCTTCTGCTGGCACTATGGTAACAGCATGATACAGTAGCCTTCATGCTTTTATTGTTTTAAGGAAGTAAACTGATCAACAATGGCTACACCAGGGTTCTGATGTTGAATTATTTGTAATCACAAACTCTAACATGTTTTGGTAATTGCAGGAACAGGAGCTATGGCATGTCTTCCTGCACAATATTCTTGGTAATGCACTTGATGGCTTGCCCAGGGTCTTTCTAGAATGTGTGCTGTTGACAATAATACATACAGCTCAGCAAGTTGTCCTGGCTCAAAACAGTTTCCCTCTCAGCTAACTGGAAATAAACAAGCCTCTGTTATGAATATGTACAATTTGAAGATATAATGAGTAAAAATATCCTTGTGTTTGTGAGTTTGTTCAGTTAGAACCGTCGCCGTAAATGAAGTGCCGTCTCTTGCCTCTATGCTTGTCTTCACCCTTCTTCTACAACACTAAATTGTTAAGAGATGTGTCCAAGCTAATAGGGTTGTAACACTGGCTAAGATTGTTAATATTGAATTTCTGTCTTACAGAAGCAACTTTAACTTACAAATACCTTGTTTAATTGTGTTGACACCAACCTCTCAAAAATGTTAAGAGGAGTTAATTTGCCAAACTCAGTAGGGACTGTTCGACGCACCAAAGCACAAATTCCCTCAAATGACATAAATAGAGACATAAGAGCTTGTATAACCTGCCCTACATTCCGTTACCCATATTGTTTATATTCCTCAGCATTACCCACATAGCTGGAGGATAAGCCAGGTCTCTAGGCACATGAAGTATGGTACATTTGGCTTGCTGCATCCTATTCTCATTCCCACTGTCTGCTGAGGTGTCAGTAGCTCGTAGCCACAGCTGGAAGATGAATAGTGCCACATCTCCCCACTTTGTCATGTTGTCCAAGAAGGCTCTGCTGCATGGCATTAAGAGACTCCCCATGCCTCCCACATGGGACTTCTGTGTGTCTCTTTGTGACCTTGTATAGGCAAAACAGGACAATCTTTTACGTCTTTCCACAATACAAGCATCGCCCTCGATGAGTTTCAGTTTAATAGCTTAAAGTCTTTGTAATGAATACTCTACCGTATGTGGCATTGTGATTGACACGTAATGTTTGCATGTAATTACTGCATTTAGGAGTGGATTTATATGTCTGTAGTTGATATGAGAAGAGGGATGAAGTAAAGGGAGTGCATGTAAATGAAATATTCCGATGTGTTTGTGTATTGTGCATACAGTTGTCTTCTAAATGCATTGTGCGTTGTTGTTCTTACACTGGAGGCAATAGCCCGTGTCACTGTTCTCATGGAAACACACTAAATGACATGAGAGAAACTGGAAACAACTCATACTCTCCTTGTAGCTTCTAGACTAGTCCTCCTCCTGACAGTGGAAGCGTGGCCTGTCACATTTCTTGTTGGAGGCGCAGGGCCAAACGGGGTGCATGCGAGAGACAGCATATAGAGGCTGGTCTCAGCGCATGCTCTCAAAACCCCCAAGTGGTCTGTTGTGTCTGAATGTGCCCATACATATTTCAGTAGTTGCATGGTGTTGCTCCATGTTCAGCTTTTGGGGTTGACTCTTCCAGGGCGCGCAGCCTGCCAGAATTCTGAGGTAAGATTAAAGCAGAGATGCCCACAGGCCTACATATGGTGACAACACTCCCAATAAAAGGCTGCATTGACTCCAATGTGGAGGTCCATCCCTCGAAGGGGAAGAGAGCATGTACTGATGCACTGTAGATGTGGGGCAGGAATTGTTCCAGGGGGTAAAGTACCACTATAGGCCAAGTGTACACAGTGCCATCTAGTGTTGACTGTCACAACAGCTCCTCCGGAGATAACAAGATAGTGGGAAAACGTATCTAGTTGGCAGGAGGAATGGAACCATGGCTGGATTAATGCCCAGAGCCACTACAGTAGTCTGGGCAGGGGACTTTGATCCATTTTTGTCTTGCAATGCTTTCTATCAAATCGCAACATTTCATTGCACTATAATAGTCGTATGTGTTGCTTATCATGGATGGCTGCAGTGTGTTATAAACAATAGTTTCATCATGTTAAATATGATCTTTTCATTAAAGTGTATGTGCATCGCATAAATCTCAGCACATTTAACAGGATGCCGGTAAACAGAAACAAGTTCTTAATGGTGGCCAATGAATCCTGCACACCAAAGCTCCCATTTGATGCCACCTGCCATTTACGGCCATACAAACACAGAAGATAATGTCTGGGAAATGAATCGAATAAAAAACAGTGAGCGCTAGTGAGTAAACAATCTACAGTCACTGTTCTTCAGTGTAAATGAAAAATGTAAAATGAGGTTGTTCCATAGCTGAAGCCAAGACTTTCAATAACAACAACAACACACTTTGATATTCAAAAACAGAGAACTCACTTTGCACTACATAGGTAGGTTGTTGTAGACGTGGCCATTTATAATGGTCATGATATAAGATGTATTACGTGTATCTTTTAGCAGTTCATAGTGTTCACCTTGTTATTTACACATGCAGTCCAAGTGCTAATACCATTTAGCAAAACCTTGGAAAAGTTTCTTGTGTGATGGAAACTCCCACCTAGGAGGGTTTAATTAGTGCTTTGAATGAATCACATTTCAGCTGTTCTCTCCCTCTCCTTGGTAATCAGTTCTGGCTCATTAATGAACGGATGACTATCGACTAGCAGAGGAGGTTGCTGATAATTGAATGCATAGAGGCCATTAACCATTCCTACTCAAAAACAAACACTCCAAAGCCACCGATCCCCGCAAGACAATGAGAGGCAACAATAGAGGCATGTTTATTGAAAGCAGAGAAAAAGAAATTAGTGGGGAAAATGTGCTTAGTGTTTATCCTTGTGTAAAGCCAACAGCTGAAAACTTGACAGGATTAAGAAAAATGTAGGTTTAAACTCTGTGGCATGGTCTCCATATAGAATTGGATGAGAAAATTGAAATGTATTTATAGGGGAGATTACATTTAAAGGGACTAGATTGGATGTATTTCTGTCACCGCTTATATAGTTGGTTGCTAATAAACACAACCTTGAGACAATCAAAGCCGCTGATTGGCCTCCAGTCCCATTAAACAGGGGACTTATCTGTATGCTATGATGTTGAGAAGAGGTCTAGTGGAAATGTTCTCGAAACAAACCTGCATTTGAAGGGTTCTTCAGGCTACAAGAAAATCACATGCAAAAATGTATTTTTTGTTATTAATTTCCAATAGATGTTCTTTAGGAAGATTCTAAAGAGGGGATACTCAGCCTGAATCCTTACGAGTTGTACATTTCACTTTCAGTAATTGCATAAGGGACGTTCCTGTTGCTCTCAAGACGTATTTAGTGTTGTTCATTCAAGGTCCACTGCACTTCAAAAGGACACATGTTCCTCAGCTCTAGTGACTTTTGAACATGGCTCTCTCAGCCCAGCGGACCAGAAAAGCAGTCCACTCCCTTCATGTCTGAGTGGCGCACTGAACATCTCATTCTTAAGCAGGGAGCGGGAAGAGATCTATTCTAGCAGTAACCAAACAACATCCCTTTAGAACAGCCTGGCTTATTTGCCGGCTTGACAGTGACAGCTGAGAGTTTCTAGCAAGCATGGTAGCACTCAGAGCCCTATCCTACACTGTACCCTACTCAGTGAGACCTCCCTATTGATTATGTCCATCTAAATTCGAATGACAGATGGATGTAAAATAGCTGACATTACTAGCGCCCCCCAGTAGATGGCGCCGGTGGTAGAACTCTTTATCTGGAAGCACTAAACCTGTTGTTTTAGGCCAGTGGTCCCCACCCTGGTCCTAGAGGGCCGCTGCCCTGCATGTCATAGATGTCTCCCTGCTCCAACACACCTGACTCAAATAATAGCTTGTTATAGTGACCCATTCCTTTGAAAGTAGCCCTCTACAGCCAGGATTGGGGAACCCTGTTTTAGGCGTTGATGGTAAACCTTCAACTCTGTGATCCCAAATTGCTGCCACAGTTCACTGTTTATATTTATTAACTCTCCATGTTGTATATTTTTGTTATTTATCTATCCATGGTAAAGGTGGTTATAAGGTGAGGGGTCGGGATCCATTTGAGAGCAGAATATCTTTGGGAGACAATGAAAGTCCATCATTCAGCTCACAGGTGTGAGAGACATGCACTGTGAGTATCAAATAAAAACTACATTTTTGTAAAGAATTTGCTAAGGATAATTCTTAACATAAAAAAAGAAAGTATTCTTTAAAACTCTATTTTTAAATGATATAGGGAGTGTATTTTCAGAGGCATATCGTTTTTCCTTTCAGACACATGAAAGATAACCAGACTAACATCATTTTAATGATTTTGAACTATAACTGCTTTTTATACCTGCACCTAAGTAATTGTACTCACTGTTAGTCACTTAGGATAAATGTTTCTGCAGCTTAATTGTGATGGGTTATGCCTTCAATTATAATAAAATATAAGACACTTGTTTTTTTTACAAAATCTATATTTGTAGTTGTATTCAATTCAAATGTCATGCCATACCAATATTTCATGTTGACTATATATACATGTCCACGTCCATATTGCCATCCGTGTGACAAATAGGCCAGGCCTACAGTGGTATTGTTTTCTCCTCACACTTCACTCCAGCTTCTGAGTTTGTTGCAATCTAAATCAAGCACAACAATATGTAGCTACTACCAAAGCTACATGTAAGAGGAGAATCTATAAATACTCCCTCTGCAAATGTTTGCAGTAGGCTACATTGCACCTCTGTGGCGGCCTCACTCTTAAGGGAGAACACTAGGTTATCATAAAAGCCAATCAGTGAAAGGGTGATGTAGTGCAGGTGGGCCCTCCTTCAATCAAGTGACTGGTCACAAAGTCCAGGCAGTTGAGTTATAGTTATGCTCCTCAGGCAGCAAGGGACTTTTAATGGTGCACTTTCAAAAGACGGACTGGCATCTGCAGGGCTATGCTTCTGAATGGGAAACGCACACACACACACGCATACACACACGCACACGCACACACGCACACAGCCAGGACAATGTGAAGTTGTGCACACAGACAATATGGTCTTGATGGCTGGATGAATCACTGTGAGAATGTATCAGTAGATGTTCTCTCTAAAACATAATCTTTCTGTTTTTCTTTTTTAGTATTGTAGTCTATTAGTACATATTATTCAATCTAATGCATTATTGTTATTTATTATGATATCACATGTGATATCCGAACACCATGAACCAAACTCCCTTGAATTACTGTTTTCTCATCAGACTAGTAACTGAGCTGAAGTAGCCTACAACAACAGCTGAAGTAGCCTACAACAACATCTGAAAAGACTGGAGACAAGAAGTCACACCTGCTTGCAGAGTTATCATTTGATCATATCTTACTGACATTCTGACATTCGACTCTAGACTCTAGACATCCAGAGCACTCAAGGGCAATTGCATATGGTGCAAAAGGACACAGAACAAGTAACATATTAAAATGTAGACAGTGCTGATGCTATTTTGGTTCTCTTAGCTCTAGGCAAGGGCATATTGATGTGTCAAAATTAGCTTCTTCGTCTGTATTTATAGTTGGTATGCTAAAAGTTATATCGGCATGTAATTAGGGCAAATATTTCCTTGTTTGTATTTGTGTGCGTGCGTGTGCTGCAGGGACGTGTGTGTGTGCGTGCGTGCCTGCGTTCGCGCGCGCGCATCCTGTGTGTGTGCGCGCAGCCTGTGTGTGCGCGCATGGTGAAGCTGGGGTGCTTGTCGAGGCGCTGTGTTTCCTTGCATGGATACAAGCAAAGGGGAGATTCTTCTGTGAAGCGTGCGTGCGAATTGAACGACTGCGGACGGGACTTGCTCAAATATGCTCAATAATCGATTATCTGAAGACACCCGACTTCGGTGGATTTCCCTCCTATCAATGCACAGAATATTACTGATCGCCTAACCCGAAGCTCTAACAGGTGACAAGAATTTAGCAAATACATGTCTATTAATAACTTAATGACGCATGGCCGAAAGTGAAATTATATCGACCCAAATGTGACTGTATGACGCATTTACGCCCGCTTTCCCCCCAATGGCATGTTGTTCTGTGTTGTTCCTCCGGAGCAAGTTAAAGATAGTGTACTAATTGGAGGCGTCTTTGATCGGTCATAACTTCTCTTTTTCCACGGGCTAACTCAGAAGTTGATGCGAAATTGTGGTGTGCGTCGTAGAATGACGCAAAGACAGACTGCGATGCTATCAGAGGTTCTGCGCTGATCTTACCATCACATTTACTCCCATAATGGAAAAAACCTTTCTACGTCAAGCTGCTGGTGGGCGTCAGTTTATTTTTTCTGCCTACTTAAAAATATGAGTACTTAGGGAATGTCTTCCCACAGAATTCCTGTTTACAGGCAATGTTGAATAAGATCAACAAACTGATGACATTCAACGTGTAAAACTTGAATGGACGCAGTATATCTGGTATTTATACAGTAGCCTACTGACAGACGTTTTTCAAGATAAAATATAGAACTGACGGGGAAATCGGTCCTATAAATGGTTTGGACTGTTCAGCTTTTTGCTTTTTTGCTTCAAAATGGATGCCGGCAATCGGCTATCGAAGTGCCACTGGATTAACCAATCACCTATGTGCCGGGTCGACAGGATTTCCATCTAAAGTACATCTTTGGAAGTTGGAATAAGTGGGTTGGTTTTACGAGGAAGGATGCAGTCAGGAGTGAGGACGCTCTCCGCAGGTGGAGGTGCGTCACTTTGCTGCCTTCTGCTCCTGTTGGTGATCTATTCCCATCTCCTGAGAGAGGGTAAGAGTACAACACCACAATATTTGATGACATGTAATGATTTGACTACTGGTGGTTATTATAGGCTGTACAGACTATAATACAGTATTACTATATAAAATACTAAAATACAGAGTAATCATAGAAGAATACTGGCTGTATGGCTATACAGTTAATGACCATATTTAGGCTGTAAACTCTATAATAGTCTAAACACAGCTGGGCCAAGCTGTACATATGGTCACACAGATCATCACAGGCTATTTGTCCATAGGCCTATACGGATATTTACTTTTAATAGGTGTCTTTTTACCCTTTACATTTCATTGCATTTCATTCAGTCTGTAACAAAACATGTTGTCAGACATTCAGAGAACAAGACAAAACTCAATCATTGAAACATAAATGTTAAACACTGAATTTGCTAGAGATGTTTTAATCAAGCAGTGACATGAAATATAATGACTCTTGCGGAGGTTTTATGGAGCCCGCATAATGTCCCTAGTCATTAGCTGACACACAAAACTAGCCCGCATAGTGAAAATATCTCCCTCTGGCTGTGGCTCTCTCTGGATGGATTCAGAACATCTACATTTGATTCTCACTGCAGCCAGGTGTATTGACTCCTGACCTCCAGAAACCATCTTATTATCCTATTGTTGTGAGGTACAAAAACATTTTAGACCATGCTACGAAGGTCATTGTCTCCTTCTTGCAACTGGGTTATACCCAGAATAAAACCAGTAGTTTTAATAACCTGTACTGCTGACTTAAACTTTGACATGCTCCTTGCATGAAGCTCCAAGGTCTCCTCCACAGTTTATGAATGTAAGATGTGCTCCAGCCTACATCTAATATGCAAATCCTAGTAAAAATCCCCCTTGTGATAAACCGACCACATATATACTGTAGTGCTGCTAGAAATGCATGTTGTTTCTACTGCATTACAAGTAATCTCATGTTATTAGTCTCCGTAAATCCAATAATGTGTGCTTCAGTGTGGCGTCGTATTGCTGATGGCAGAGCCATGAGCTAATGCTAGCTTCACCATCCTTGACTAGCAGCCTTAACCAGGTACTGTAGTGGCAGCTAGACTAGCTGCTCCACTGCTTCTGAAGGCCACAAAGAGAGTTAGGGTCAATTGGATAGGCAGAGAAGTGGGCAGGAGATGAAACACTATAGTGGTCTTGCTTTGCCTTTCTCCTTCTGTAGCGCCGCCATCCGCCATCCGTCATGGCGGCACGGACAGGAAATCAAAGTGCAGTAGCCTGTCCACAAACGCCATTGGGCCGGCGCCCACCACGATGAATGGCCTGTCAGCCTCCTCTCAGCGGCACCCATTTATTCAACGATAAATTTGTAAATGTCTGGATCTCCTCACTGGGCCCATTCCAGTTCAGTGGTTGAGCCCAAAAGCAGTCGCAACCCTTCTCCACTTTGTCAACCGCAGAGCTTTGTGTGCTTGACAGAGCAGGGTCACACTGAGGTTGGAGGAACAACTATTTCTCTCCCATTTACTCATTTGTGGTGCATGTACAATGTAATAACCAGACTGGCGGCCATGACTGCAGGTCTCTCCTGTAGCTGAAGTGTCTGTGTTAAAATAATATCAATCAGTCCTTTCACTTCAGATTGAAGATGCACTAAATTGAATAAAGAATTTAAGCAAAAAATTGAAAGTCCCATCACTCAACATCAACCAATCAGATGACTTCTTTAAAGGCAGGTTTAGTCATTCTCGAGAACACTTGCTAACTTCGAGTTCAAATAAACACAAACTCGCTCAGAAGCTACACCCCACACATTGAAACACATTGCGAAGCCAAGCGGCATTGTTGTTGTGACCGGTGTGCCACTTTTTTATGTTGCTTTTTATGTTGCTGGTTTGTTTGGTAACGCCCCAATGAGGAAATGCCCGCTACGCAGTATACAAGGCAAGGAACTGATGTTGATGATGTTGATCGCCAGTAAACAAACCGTAAGTAAAAGTTTAATGTTCAACATTTGCAGATGACCAAATCTGTAAATCTAGTTTTTGATAAAGTAACTGGTAAACCACCATAGCATAAACAATTAGTCTGCAGGACAGGCATATTATCAAGAGTAATGCACTGTGCACATCAATAACTACATCAGATTAATATAGGCTATTGTTCAGTAACACTGGGCAGTGGCTTGTTACATTTAAAGCAACAGTCACTGAACTCTGATCGTTTTTCGAGAGTTGTGGTTGTGATCATGCTATTCCACATAACTGATGTGGTATGTTCACCTGAGCTGGTCAACTACATTGCTTTGAGAAGTCAAGGAACTGTGTCAGCAAGTGAAAAGGAGCATGAAATGACTCCTTTAAAAACACTTATGCATGTGACTTCCCTCGTGTCCAGATTGTGATTGAGCACCTTCTTATGTATATCTGATTGGTCAGTTGATTGGTTGTTGTAAGTCTTCACACAATTATATTTTAGCTCAAAACTAATTATAAAATGAATTTCAAAGTAACATTAAATGTTTTGGTTAATTTCTTGATGTTTTCACCTCGTTTAATCCTATTTTTTTTGTAAGAGCTTTAAATGTACCTTAATTATCTGATTAGATTTTGGTCAGACAAAAACTATGGGGAATTTGGTCGAAAGCAAATTGGTCAGAAATAACTAGAAATAATTTACTATAATTTGTGATCTAATCAGCCTGCAGTATACACCAGAAACATGCCACACACACACGTTACATTAAACACAATTTGAAGCAACTCACTGCTTTTTGATTCCTGATGTTTCTTAATGGGAAAATGAACTATAAATGCTTATGCTTGTTGTTGTTATTATACATTTAAATTTATATAGTGGGCCAATATGCACCCAAAGAATCATCACAGCAACAGTACTGCTGTATGTTTAAGACAGTCATCTGTCACAGGCCACAGGAATTATGAATTTAGAAAATATGCTTAGCCAGCACTGTCCATCCATCCAAGAAATCAACTACTAGGAGTAGTGGAGAATTGCTGTTAAAAGAATTATGTCCAATCACTCTTGCGTAAGGCCTCAATGAATGTGATGCAAAAGAACAATGCCAAAAATGTGAAATATTCAGACACATTGTTTTACAAACCACTGCCTTCCACAAGAATGAGATGTGTCTTTTCCTCTCACTTCTCCATAGCATTGACAAGATATAAACAAGAACACAACAACCTATATTTTACTTGATAATGTATGTGTGCCACTGGTATAAGCGCTTAAGAAAAATCTTAAATGTTGTGACATTGTCACAAAGTGCACTGTCAATTCACATTGACCAATGTGGGATTTTTCATGTACTGTAAAATAAATAACCTTTTATAATAAATTGGAAAATTATCAATATGGCATTTAACCTTTGTTATGTCGTTCCAAGTGAGATTTAATTGTTTAAAAAGCTATTTTTAGGTATTTTACTCTACTTTATAAATAGGGCAATCACAAAAACAATGTGGGCCTAATCCAGAAAACTATATTATTTTGCACAATACCGTAATCTAAAAGACAATTTAAGTATATTTGCCTCTGTTTAATTAATATAATACATGCTAACATATAGTACAATCTGTTATATATGTAAGTTGATGTCAAAATAGCCAATGTCAAAAAAAATATTTTGTAGTTTTTATGGTCAGCCATGCTTTTTGTTTACGTTTAGAGTTGTGCACCTGGAACGCTTTGGGGTCGAAAATCGGAAGTTTCAACTGGGAAATAACAGATCTGAGAGTTGTCTGGAACACAGCCTATGTGTACCATTAAAAACCGGCCAGGTCCTGGGGTGATTTTTTACTAATATGACATGTTTCAGACCATAAAATGCATTTTTTTTTAGAAAAACTGGAATTTTGTCAATATCAACACCAATATTGATGTGTATCATCACAGATCAATCCTGTTACTACCTTCAAAAAAAATGTTTAGGGTGCTGTTACACTTTAAGGGACATTTGTTTTAACTGTTAATTTGTTTAATTGTTTATTAAGTGCAGTAACTACAGCATATTTCCAACATCAATGAGTAATGGTGTTTATTGTTTAATAATTGTGAATTCAGTATTGACCAAAGTATTTTTTTTCCCATAATTGAGCAGCCCTAAATGTCTTGCCCAAAAGATACAGAAATCTTGTAATGTTAATGGATTTTACGCACTACCCATTTACTTTAAAATTGAGCAGCTGTGGCTATGCTGTACATTTTTTAAGTTAATGGTCCAGGCTAGTTTCATTACATAAAATGAAAACCTTTAAGTATGTTTCTGTTGAATTCTTTTGCAGCAGAATCAATTTGGCAGCGCACAAAGCTCATATTTCATTATCCCCGAATATGAATTCTGTCAGATTTGACCTCCCTTGTGGTTGAGGGTAGAGTGCTGCTCAGTGAATTTCTGCTTTGCTAAACTCTCTGTGGAAAGATGGGGGCTTGAAAATGTTCTATCACAGGGAGAGTTGTGTAAATTATTTCAGTTATACTATATATTCCCTCAATCCAATGTTCCTTCATTTTACACCATTTCTGCTTTAAACAAGGGTCATATTGTCGAGGAGAGGAGACTCTGAATAAATGTTAATTCCATTGTTTCCAGTTGCTTATTAAGGGGGAGGTTGAAATCAACACACTGATTCAGGAGTGTGCTACAGTATATATTTTTAATGAGTTCATTATCTGAATCAAGTAATACAGTACAGTCCCTTGATAGGGTTAGCTAATAAACAAAATGTTGCTTCAGAGTCCTCCTCAGAAAAACTAAGATGTATAAGGTACTGTATGTTTACACATTTTGCCTCTAAATCTATTAAATTATTGTTTCTAGTAAAGAAGCTGCAGTGCCACACTGGTAAACATGAAAACCTCTCAACCAAAGCCAGAACCAGAAACAAGACTTGAATATTTTGTCAAATTCTGAATTTACAATGAGTAAAATTGTTTTAAGTATTCAACTTTTCTAATACTTGATATTATAATTCATGTTGTGTAATAAACAGCTTTTCATTCTTATTTCTGCTGCTTCTAAATATCTACTTTGAATGCCAATCTCATTTCACAGATTGTATCAAGATGTACCAAGTGGCCATGCCATTGCATTAAGCTGAATTAATTTCAGTCAAATAATTGTGTGTGTGGTCACATTTGACTAATTTTGAAATCTGTCTTAACAGCCAAAATTCCGCACAAATCTGGTTGTTTTTTGTAAAGTACACATATTTGGGTCCAGGTGTGACATAATGTCTTCATGAACCAAACATCTCTGACCCATCCTGCCACTTCGAGTCAGATGGCCAATCAGTTTATGGCATGTTTAAAAGAAAGTGCACCACCTGAAATTCAATATTCTTCTCGAATGGAGAGATGTCTGTCCAAAATGTTCCTGGTACACATTGTTCCACTAATATCAAGCGACTCACTGTGTGCCATGAAATGCATCACACAAACAACTACCTAAAGCCTGCAATTTTTGAAATCAGCAAGTACTATAATTGTACTATTGTCAATTAATTGTTACACTTAACCAACAGCAGTTATTGACAGATTTCTATGAGCATCCAGGGTGCCAATTATACTCATGCTCTACAATCTTGTAGGCTATTTGCCCTTTTATTTATAACTTGTGTATTAACCTTTAAATTAGCAAGATTCCCTTTAACCTACACTCACGAGTCAGCGAGTTTACAGCAGCCTATATTTTCTATGTTTTCTAACTGTATAATATTTGCTATTTAACATATAAATCAGTCTAAGAATCACTGTTTAATCTTTCTGCTATGACCCCCTAGATTTACAAATAATTTCTGAATTGGCCATTAGAGAGCTATTGTTTGTTTAGAAATACATTTGACCATGGTTAATCTGAACTGGTGCATATCTCTTTAAACCACGAACAATAAGATAACATCGCTCCATTATTCTGCTGAGATCATGGCATTGTCAGATTGAGTCTATGGCATGGGTTATTGCTCTACACATCTCATCTTGTATCAAACTTGTACTTCCGGTGTCAAACACTTTTATGGGGACAAAATGCTCATGACTTCATGATCTGGCATTCTTGCTGGAATAAGATATCTAATATGGTATTATTTGGTAATGCAGTGGTTTAGATAATGGAACTGAATTGGTTATTAGTTCAAATAAATAACATGAACCCTGATGAGGAGTGAAATATTTGGCAGTAAAAAGGTAAAAAAAATATAGCAAGTATTTTTTCCATGACATCTTGAGAGGCACATGCTTCAAATGCCTTATTCACAGACCTTTATTTATTAAAATACTTAATCTTTCAGTGTCAGTACAAGGTAGTGAGATAAAGTGAACAAAATGCAGTTAAATAACGCAACATTTTTTAAATGCTTTTAATGATTCTATTCTTGGCAATGAGAGTTGTTACAATACGTATTTTGCTCTTACTGTAAACTATCTTCTGTCTGCTTCCACTGTCAGCAAAATGGATGTTTCCTAGTAGGTGTACTGTGGTGTGCTTGGAAACTTGGCATGGAGCTGTGGTAGGGATCCCTATGGTGTTACTGTGTGCTTGAGGCACTTGCACTGTGTGCATGCTGGCCTTTATCAGTTCCACGCTAGGATGGCTCCATGGTCGCACATCAACACAGTGGCAAAACTGGCACTCGCTCAGAAAAAGGGGAAAAGGGTTTCCTGAGACCTTCCTATTAAATACTTTTAGGTTCTTACCTAACAATATTTAACAGTGAAAGTTATACCCCCTTGTCCTGTAGAAATGATGAAACCCCCACATTCCCCCCACTAAAATGTAGCATGTCACATGTCAAAAAGGAGGGAAGATTAAGGGGATGTAGTTAACAGTACTAGAGGCCGCCACTGAGAGCGACAGGTTGACAGACCAATACAAACTATACGTGACATGTAGTCACGAGAATTATGATTTATAAATGGAAGGAAAATCTGTCAGCCTTTGGACCTCCGGCTGAAGTATGATGATTCAGTTTGACTGTTTCATTATACCCATTATTGCAAGTAAGAAAAAGTAGGCACAGAAGTTGCAAGATAATCCATGCACTGTATTTAATAGTAAAACAATAAGCATGGTGTGCACGTGTATTATAAACTGTACAGCTAAGATAAACATATTTAAATAAATATAAATAAAACATAAATCAAGGTAGCACTTAATGTTACCTTGATTACTACTAGCTATTGCCTAATTATATTTAACTTCTAGTGAACTGACAGTGGTTCTATTATAAATATTTTCTTCATACATAACATTTCTATTGTTTTTTTGGATAGAACATAGGCTATACTAAGTGAATGTAATTTATACAAACACAATCAACAGCATTCAAGGCTGATTGCATTGATTGTATCAAAAAAGTAAGTTGTCCTCATCCTTCCCCTCTTGACATTCATTGTGCTCTCATTGGTGCATCGATGCAACACGTCATTCACGACATCCTCAACATTTAACATGTTGAATTGTCTAATGTCCAGGAGACACTCGTAATCATCTGCACACATCTGTCAGACAACCTCCAGCAAGTGCAGATGTTAGTCTCCATCGAGTATCTACATCTTCTCTGTGGATGCTAGCTAGGATCATAGCTCAGTATTGCTGCACCTGTTAGGGCGGGACAACTGACACCTTCTTTGTGATTGGTTATTTTGAGGTGATTGTGTTTGCTGACCTTCCAACCAGCTAATCAGCCACCCTGTGTGACTCAGATAACCTGCGTGGTTTAGGGGCCTGACCTTTTACACATGTATGGTTTACAACTCCACCGTACACAACGTCTCTTTCTTTAGTTGAGCAAAAACACTCATCCTTCTATTGTGTGACACCCAAGCAATTGGCTGCCAGCACAACGCTTGAAACGGTGCCAAGAGAAAATGAAACTGTGTGGACATGTCGCCACATAACCGGGCATAAATATGACTGTCAGAGATTTCAGCTCCCGTGGGTTTTTACTCTGCAGCACAAAGTATTTGATCAAAGCATTGTGTATAATGCAGATACGAATGAAATACCATCCTAGAACCTTACTTCAGGGTGTGTGTGTGTGTGTTCTTACATAAGGGTTTTCTATCATGTTGGGGCTCAGTGATAAGGTCATCTGCCTGCCAGTGACTGTCAGCAGAAAGTCTACTGTGTACTGCAGGGGATTGGACAGCCCTGTATAGTTGTCAAGACCAGAGGCCCAGACGATGGCATTGCCTTCCTTCCTGTCGTACACTGCTATAGGCAGACGCAGGCTTCACCCTCTGAAATACAGATGAGGCCGTGCGCCTTCACACCGGCTAGCTGACGAGGAAGGGCCTGTCACGTGAATTAACTCCACAAGCTGTGATGGAGTGCTTGCTATTGCCGAGGGTACGGCCAAGACCGACCCTGCATGCGTACGTACACCCCCTCCGTCGCACCCACCCGTCCCAAACCTAGATTCGCACCTTCAGGCGGCTGTCATGAAGCCATTCATCTGTTCTGAACTGGTGAAACATGGGAGAGGGCGCTGTTATCTGGTGATGGAGCCGTCTCTCAAGGACAATATAGGGTGAGTAGAGTACAGTCACATATTACGGGGAGTGGAGGATGGGTTAGGGCAGGCCATGGTTGTAAGTGATGGCTGAAATATGGAGCAAAAGAGGGTTGGGATAATGCAGATACATTAAATAAAGAAAATGGGTGCACTTCCCCAGTTCGTAAAGCTGGTTGGGTTTTATGAGTCCCTATCTTAATTAAGTGGTTGTTGGAGATTTGTGAGGTGCAGCATTGTAAAGGACTTAAAGTACTAGCAAGGAATTAAAATGGAAATGGCTGGTTTGATCTATTTGCTGAATGACTGCAGTTGCATACGTTAGACATTAGATGTTAACGTTAGCCGTTAGATGTTAACATTCAAAATGCTTTGTTAGTTAAACATATTTTAACATTTTGTTCAAGGAACGATGACCACGAAGGGTGAGATGACAAAGATTTTAGTATTTTACACGATGTGTTTATTGTAAAATATAGCCTTCTCTTATAAAGCACAAATGGCAGTGATTGAAATATAGATAGTCTTTACATGTAATTAAAAATGATTACAGATTACATTTAGATTTTGTTTCCACACACTGATTACATAGCTAATCTGTAAATCAGTTATCTGATGATGGTAACACAACAGGATGTACAGTATGGCATGATAGATAATAATAATAATGTCCTAGTGCTCTGCTTATAGGCCGAAATAAACTGCAGCAAAATGGACAATTAGCCATGCTTCATCAGACTTCACAGTGTGCCTCCTAGACAACATCTTCCCTCACCTAAATGTGAAGACTAAGATATAAAATACCAGTGCTTAGATTACATTTTCTGCATAATAATGTGGGATGGTTTGAAAGACAAAATGGAATCTACATCTATGTAATCTCACCTTTGATGGTGTTTACAAGTGTTGGCCAATGGGCCGAAAGAATATTGTGCTCACCCTGTTATCCAAGGTAAATCATTCAAATTTACTGTGAAACTCCCCTGAACCCTTATGATTATGAAAAAGCGTTTTCTTTTGCTTGTCAAATATTAGAAAAAAAATGTCATTTTATAAAACTGTACTATATAATTACTATAAATGGTGTAGTAAGTATACTATAATACTGTATTATATAGAATAATAGTATTTTAATAAAAAAAAGTTATTACAGTAGCCAATTTAAAGCTGAATCATGTTTGTATTCTACTTCTAAATTGTTTTGATTTAAATGTATCCATACAGACAATGCCTCTCTGAATAAACGAATCAACTAGAGATCAGCCGTTAATGATCAATTTGCAATGCTTTTAAAACCCAAAAGTAATTCTCTTTGCATAGATAGCAGCACTTATTAAATTAAAAACACTGTCCATTTGATTACTTAGACCTGTCATCTTCAAGCTTGTAGCGGTATGTTTTAAATAACTCTTTGAGTTTGTGCTCCTCTAATTGCATGTCTCTCTGGCCAAACTTCATTCTGTAAATCACAAAATCAGATGTGTGACAATAAATGAAACTCACATTTTGTGTGTCAACAATCTTAAAAGGCATCTGCCATAAAATGCTTGTAGACTGATGAAGCTATAGTTATTAGAAGACATTGGTTTTATATAGCTAATGTGTTCTTACTTTGGATTAGCTGTCAGAATAACACCAGAAGAGTTTCTCAAGCGTATAATGATTTACTTCAAATGATCACACAGTAAGATCTACAGTAATTGAGTCAATTATGCCTCTTGAATGTTTGAGTGGCATATAGTAGGTCTGCCGCTGGTATTGTAATTCAAGTAATACACATTATTTGTACCGCGCTCAACATGCAACTTCACATGCGACTTCACAGTGCTTTGAGCCAGCAAAGTAAGTAAAAATTCATCACAAGAAAAAAGATGACAGCAACCAACATTGAATATATCAGTGTCATTGCAAAAACATTCCCCAGTGTAATGAAAAACTGCTTGTATAAGAAAAAGTAATTATCCTATTTGCACATAAAGCCAATTAGTGGGCACATTGTAATTATTTATATCTGCTTTCATCAGCGACACATACAGTACTAATATCATGCTCTAGTTATGGCAAGCTCTTTGTCGGGTCCATTAAACAGGACAGGCATGAATACATATCTCTTAAGTCCTGATGGGAACTATGTACTGCCAATTCGATTGGTAAAATTCTTAAAAGGACCAATTTTAGGTTAACTAATGTATAACTTTTAGTGTTGACCCCATAATTGTGACTTAGAAACTTGACGATAACCTTCATACGCCATTGACTGCAATGCATTTTTCCAATTTTCCATCTAATAGAGGTTCACGTCACCTGAATTCTTATCTCCATAATATCAGTCATATCCACATATTGCCAATATACCATTCCGGAATTTAACTCCCAGAGCAAACTTGCAGCATACACTTAAACACACACATACTGTACTGCACATTGTCATTATTGTGTAGTTACTTTGTAACTGTAGCATATCTGAACTGGGCTACACCGTTTGTAACGCTCCATAATGTGCTTATTAAACTGTCATCATGGTAATGTGATACTGTTTGCTTTGTTCCCTCCACAGGCCAGTTGGCAGTGGGAACCTGTGAGATAGTGATGCTCAACAGAGACAGCAGTCTGCCCAGGCGCACCATCGCCCGGCAGACCGCCCGCTGTGCTTGCCGGAGAGGGCAGATTGCGGGCACCACGCGGGCACGGCCTGCTTGTGTAGACGGTGAGTGGCAGCGCTTTAGTGTGATCATTGACATCACCTCTGGGACGTGACCTAATGCCACGGGACATCTGGTGTTCATGGTTTACATGTCTGCTCAATGCGGAACATTGAGCAGTGAAATGACACAGTACACAGTGATTTGTATAGGTGCATGTGTATATTGTATTGAGTTTTAATAAACCTAACACAGTACACAGTGATTTGTATAGGTTCATGTGTATATTGTATTGAGTTTTAATAAACCTAACACAGTACACAGTGATTTGTATAGGTTCATGTGTATATTGTA
>JAODUH010000022.1:90114-102222 GCA_027564835.1 Typhlichthys subterraneus | reverse complement strand
TCTCTCTCTCTCTCTCTCTCTCTCTCTCTCTCTCTCTCTCTCTCTCTCTCTCTCTCTCTCTCTCTCATATATATATATACATTATACAGCCCTATGCGGTCCTGCTCTTTTGAAACGTCTGATTGTGTTCCGTCTGCATAGGAGGGGAGGGTAAGGTTGGGAAGGTAGTGGACATTCGTGGCTGGGACACAGAGTCGGGTCGCAGTGTGGCCAGTGTCACCTGGACAAACGGCACCACCAACGTCTACCGAATGGGTCACAAGGGCAAAGTAGACCTTAAGTATGTGTCCGATGTACAAGGAGGCTTCTACTATAAAGACCACCTACCAAAGCTGGGTAAGAGCAGCCAATGATTTCTTCATAAAACCAAACAGTGCACCACTACAGCGAGCTCAGTTTGTCATCCATTTTGTGTTGGCCTCTCTCCAGGGGAGCACGCAGAGATTCAGAGGCAGGAGAGTGCAGAGGGGGGCCACATCTTCCAGCAGGGGGACAAGGTCAAGTGTCTCCTGGAGGTGGACATCCTCCGACAGATGCAGGAAGGACACGGAGGGTGGAACCCCAAAATGGCTGAGGTACTTGAGTCCTTTGGCTATCTCTAATAGAGAGGCTTGACCTGACACGCCATATGTGTGGTGTGTTAAGCCTGGTTCATGCTTCAGTGTCAATCGCGACTGCGTAGGGCCCACGGATCCTGCACAGGGCCGTACTGGCCCGTAGAGCCAGGCTGCACGTGCCGCGTGCACTAGCTCTAAAATCTGAAAGCGTGTTCGTCAACCGCAAACTATGATTGGTTGGATGGCGAAAAGGGAGGTGTTTACCAGCCAGCAACAATTGTCTTGCGGATGCAAGCTCATATACCAGAGTGCTTTAGCAGCAGTCATTATTTTATATTTTATAACGACGTCCTACATGGCACAGAATATTTCCCTTTGACCACCATGGTATAATTGTGAGATTTGCTGGAAAGAAATGTTTTTATATGCCTTGAACCTTAACCGAGTAGCCTACCCTCAGCAACTCGATTAGTGGACTTCTCCGATGTTAAGTAAGCAAACATATAAACAGCGGTCTTCTATAGACGGACTACTATTTTCAGAACAGTGTCCTATGATCAATGCTGTTGTAAATAAGAGATTTGCTGGAAATATTTTTTTTTTTTTATATGTATTGAACATTAATCAAAGACTACAAGTTCAGCTCAACAACCCGTCTAGAGAACTTTCCTGATGTTCTGGCAGCAAAAATACAATGCAAACAACTCAATTTAACCAGACATAATTTCCGTATAGTGGGGCTGCACATGCTCTGTAAACAATTCTAACGCAACTAGGCCGCACAACTATAAATTCTGAGCACGTCAGCGTACACCCGCAAATGACATTAACAACGCAGTTGTTGAAGCATAAATCAGACTTTAGACATCTCATCTGGAAAAACATCCATAGAAACTGTTTAAAAGGGGCAGGCATTAAGAAAGGTGAAAATATATTTTCCATTGAGAAAAGCCTTGAGTGCAGTTCTTTGCTCTTCTAATACAGTCTAATAAAACTGATGATATATTGCAGCATCGCCGTTAACCTCTGTAGGAGTCTCCTTCATCACACTCAAACCACACCTGTAGCTAACAGTACCACGCTGATTGGCCACACACTAGGTTTGCCTGACAGGAGCACAACGATTTTTAGCTCTCCAGACAGATTCTTGAGGCAAAGTCAAACTGGATCTCAGCAGATCAGGATGGTCTTGCAAGGATGTGGCTATTAGAGACCTTAACAGTATCATCCTCCATTTGAGTCTGGGATTACCCATGTACCAATACAATCAAATGACAGAACAGCACGACCTAAACCCACACATTACTTCTGATCGTCTCACACCATTCTCTAACCCATAGGGTTACGTAACGTTTGCCTACTATACCTTGTTAATTCCAGCATCATATTAAAGAGGTCATCTGTACTGGGTGTACATTGAACCTGGCAGTTGGTTTATGTAACCAGCTCAAATGGGCATTGGCAGGCAACAGAGCAAAAGCAAACGGCGCCAATTACTCTCAAATCCAAACTGCTAAAGGGAATGACAAGGTCACAGCGGCCACAGAGACGAGAGATCCGGGCTAAAGCAGCCTCTGTGTGTTTACAGTACATCTGTCGCATCGGAACAGTCCACAGAATCACAGACCGGGGCGATGTCAGGGTCCAGTACAGCAACAATATCCGCTGGACATTCCACCCTGGGGCCCTCACTAAGGTACTATGCTACCGTGATTAATCTCTGTTCGTCAGTAACTAGTGTGCTAGTGTGTTATTTTATCACACATTAGCATTAGTTGTCCTACAGTAACATGCTGTCCTGCTGATAGGGTTGCCTCAGCCCTGTAAAAATCCCAGACACCCAAACGATGACCGAAGACAGTCAAAAACCAGAACATGTAAGGGAAACAACCGGGATGGGTGGCAACCCTACCTGCTTAATGCAAAAGCTGCAACAAACGGCACATGCCCTATCTTTCTCCCCCTCCCCTTTAGGTGAACACTTTTGGAGTGGGCGAGCTAGTCCGGGTGTTGGAGGACATGGAGAGTGTCAAGAGGCTTCAGGCCGGTCACGGAGAGTGGACAGACAGCATGGCTCCCGTATGCATATTTAGCTTGCTGCTAGCCCGTTAGCTGGACGATGCTAATTCCTAACCGCTGACTTGTGTCCTTGTGTTGAACACACGCTGTATCTATTTCGGTGTCAAGCTCTCAGAACTGCAAATGTCCATGTCAACTTTTCTTTATCATACCTCTGTAAATCCCTCAATTTGGCAGACACATCTAACCTGATTAGGAGAAGTGGCTCTACCTCAGCACGCTTCTATATTTCCTGGAACGTGCACTGAGTGTAGACTTAGCCGTAAGGTGGAGCCCGCTGCCTAGCCTGTTGCAAATCTGCCCTCCGTGCTGTGTGCTCCAGGCTCTGGGCCAGGTGGGCAAGGTCCTCAAGGTGTATGCAGACGGTGACCTGCGGGTGGCGTTTGGCGCCCAGACGTGGACCTTCAACCCCGCCTGCCTCTCGGCCCAGACGCTGGAGGTGGACGCCAACCTCATGACGGCCGAGAACCCCACCGAATCCGGAAGTAAGGACTCAGCACCCCACCCCTCCCTTAACACACACACACACACACACAAGGTGAAACTTGGGCAATAACCCCCACTTCCCCTCTCTCAAATTTGCTCCTCTTTGATTCTCCTTCATCTTCGTCAACTGTCCTTCATCTCCTCCTGTGTCTCTGCATGCAGCATAGGCTAAGGAAGAGCGGTGTGTGTGTGTTTTGTTGGTGTTTCTGTAAAGAATGTCACATTTGCTTCTGTCCAACACGTGTTGCATGGTGAGGAACAACCGGGCTCTCCAGCGCTGCCCGCGGTGCCGGGGGGGCCATGAGCCTGTCCAATGACCTTCTAAGCCAGCCTGTGCCTTGTGTGCCTAATGATTGAATCTTCTCTGTGCATGCATAACAATGGTGTGACAGAGGGCTGCCGTGCGAGTTTGCACGCTCTACGTGCGTTTCTTTTTGTGAGCATGCGTGGGCGATCTGGTTGGGGACATTTTGACTCATTCCTTGTGGTTGTGCACTGAGCGGTTGGTTTTGTTCCAATTGTATTTTATGTGACAAACTCATTTTAACAATTATGTGTCTGTTTGTGGCGACCTTGCAGCCCCCCTCTGGAGTCTGAACGGGACCTTTTTTTTTTTTCTTTTTTTTTTTCAGAGGAGGAACTTCGGAAAAGCTGGTGCGGGAAAAGCTTAAAGCTAACGTATTCCTTTGTTCTCTTCCCTCTCTGTCCTTATTCTCCCTTCTCCCCATCGCCCCATCTCCTCTCTAGGTACTGTTATCTCCGTCCTGGAGAAGCTGCTGTCTCAGTCTACGGAGCAAGACAACCCCAGCAGGCTGGTGATCGAGGCAGCCCATGGCAGCGCCAGCAAAGTGCGTGAGCTGGTGCAGAAGTACCCCGACAAGGTGAGTTGTTCTATGTCCAACAATGAGTGAATGTGTTTTTATAACGGTAATGTTTAATGTTAAATGTTTAGTCCGCTATTGCTAGCTAATTGTATGCTAATATGCTTTTTGTCTAATTCACAAAATAACTTCTTGCATTTTACTGCTCTGTGTGTGCTGAAAAAACACTGCAATACTTCTACACAGCCCTGGCTCTGTAAATAGGAACATAAACAAAGTGGCGAACACCACTCACAACAGCAGTGGCGCTTGGCTTCACAATGTGATTCAATATGTTGGGCGGAGCATCTAAGGGAGTTTGATTTGAACTGGAAGAGTTAGCAAGCGTTCTCGACAATGATTAACCCTGCCTTTTAATAAAGGCTACCTTACAATCGTCAGTTTGACCTAAGCAGAGAAGTTGGGTTTGGTTGACGTGGAAACACACAAGCCTGCAGCTAATGCACAACCCAAGTTGTTAATACACAACCCCTTCCCAAACATGTTTCATGTTTTGAAATGTGCGTAACTGTAGAGGAACTATTTGAACCATAAGGTTTGTACAGTCGGGTGTCATCCACTCCACTCAGAGGGGCACGCATTTTCAAATGTTAAGCCAAACCATGTCCTGAGTCTGACCCAAGCAAAGAGTTTGACCTTAAATACCATATGGTTTTCTTAAACTGTGTCTTAACATGTATCTGTGTACTAGGCATGGACTTGGTGTGAACTAGGTATCAGTGACACATTATTTGTGCCTCTCCCCCCCCTTCCTTCCCATAAGGTGGATATCAAGAACCAGGGCAAGACTGCACTGCAGGTGGCAGCTCACCAGGGCCACATGGAGGTGGTGAAGGCCCTGCTGCAGGCCAACGGCTCCATCCAGGTCAAAGACGAGGACGGGGACACAGCCTTGCACTACACCGCCTTTGGGTGAGAGCGGCAAACTGTATTCTACGGGTGATATTGAGTCCAAATTAAAGGTGGAGTCAGTGATTATACTGCTGGCGCTGAACCCTCCAATATGCAGCATCTTTACCTCCATAATAAAGGTGGAGTCAGTGATTATATTGCTGGCGCTGAACCCTCCAATATGCAGCTTGTGAGGGGGGGCTACATGCACAAAGATGATTTAGTCATTAGGCACAAGGCACAGGCTGGCTAAGAAACACATTTGTGGAAGTTCTGCAAAAAAAATGTGCCTCCGCTGAGCTAGAAGCAACGTCGGAAAATGTAGGGAAAAGCAAAGAGTGGTGAATGGACACCACACCTACTGTGTAGCGCCTGCTGTAGTGATTGTTTCCGAGGATGTTGGCGACATGCTTGTGTGCGGCAAGCCAAATCGACGTGCTGGGTAAGAGAGACTTTAACAAGCCAGCCAGCATCCAGTTCACAAGACTCATTGTTTCAAAAAAGTAATGCACATAGCGTCTATTGCCTACTCTTTTACTGAGATTTACAATGTTATGCCATATGTGACTGTAGTACCAGTCGGACATGCGTTACGGCAATGAGAACGTTACAATCTCAGGCGGCTAGAGCTAGATCATGTGCCCACCGGGGAGTTTCTAGCTCTGATGCTGAAATGGTAAATGGACTGCATTTATCTCCTTTTATCCAAAGTGCATTATTTGCCTCACATTCACCAATTCACACAACCACACCTGACCACCTGAAGCAGTTAGGGTTAGGTGTCTTGCTCAACAACACCTCGGCACTTGGTGAGGAGGTAGCGGTGTTCTAACCAGCAAGTTCGTGATCACCTATTTACCCGCTCTACCACTGCACCACTTGCGGCCAATATGTAATTTAGGTGTGCTTGAGCACATCTGAGAAATTGTCTAAAATTGCCAATGTGCACGGACTGTCACATGTCCTAAAATGCAATAAATCCATGCTTTAAGAAATTAATCCTGTATCGTTATGCTCTCATGTTTTCATTTGAATATAGAGCAGTTAATATTTTGATGCCGTCTCGTGGTAATGCTCCATAACATGTTTCAAATATGTTAAATATATATTTTACTTACATTTTAAACTTAAAAACTAAAAATGTTTTTTTGCAAATCACATCTGTCAGAAAAATCGCAATATTATTATTAATATATTATTTTTCCAAAATTGTTCAGCCCTACATCTAAATTGACGGTGGAGTCAGTGATTGTAGGCTAATAGACTTATTGTTATATTAAGTGAATAGCTCCTCACAGTGCGATAACTGTCTGTTCTGTGTGCGCGGAAAAAGGTGTTTCTACACAGCCCTGGCTCTGTAAATAGGAAAACAAACAAAGTGGTGCACACTGCACCATGCAGCCATCCCAGCCTCTGGCACTGAATTTCAAATAGCAACTATCTTTCAACTATCTATCAACTATAGCAACTAATTTTTTAGCATCGCTGACGACACCTTTAAGTACTCCCGGAGGCTATCTCCGTGAATTGTAACCCCTTGTTTGCACCAGTAGCAACTCCGTTGTATTGATCAAGAATGAACTTCCATGGTTTCTCATAAACTGGTTTTCTCAAGTTGCTCATGTATTTCAAACCAGAATATGAATATACTGTCTTAAATTAACTGGAGTAACTTGACCAGTGTTGTGGACACATTCTCAACATTTTGAGAAACATCAGCTTCCAGTCTGGCAACTTTGCATTATACTTTTTAACATACTTTATAATTGTTTTTGGTTCCATATTGCTGTATAATGTGCAAGTGTCCCTATTAAATTTGCTCACAGCAATCAGGCAGAGATCTCTCGCCTGCTGCTGAGCAAGGGGGCCAATGTGAACCTGCTGAACAACTCCATGTGCACGGCCCTCCACATCGCCGTCAACAAGGGCTTCACTGACGTGGTGCGCGTCTTGACAGAGCACGCAGCCGACGTCAACCTCCAGGTCAGAGAGTCCCCCGAGCAGCTCCCCCTGCCTAGCCCTCACTGTAGAGTCACTGAATGGAACAAACGGCAAGATCCTTATATAGTCATGTTGAAGGGACAATGCTCCACACGACCACTGTGGTTCAAACCAGCATTGTATTGTGTTGTGTTGTTTGGGGAAGGGATTTAATATATTGGCAATATATCGACTTAGTATCGTTATCGCAATATCACGTTGCGCAATATCCTATCGAAAATGTTGCTGGAAGTGCAATATTCAGTTTTGTTTTTTTTGTGGAGAGATGCACCCGTTGGCTGTTTGGCTTAGTTTTGTTTGATTTAGACAAGTAAGATGGCTGAGGGAGATCAAAGAGGAAACATTAGTGGCCAAAAAGAATGCCTCCTTGGTAGCTTGGAATTACTGTTGTTGTACGAGTCCAATATGACTCGGTTGAAAATGTGTTAACCTTTGTATTTTTTACTTATGTTGTATTGAATTTTGCAATTTTCATGATCAATATCGCATGTTATCAGTATCGTGCACCCCTACTATTAAGCCATTTAAGTGTTTCAAACCTTAACAGGGACATGTTGGGGGAGCTGTATCAGTCACCTATATCTTTCTTTATGTCAGTTGGCCTCGACTGTCTGGCACTGTAGAGTTCAAAACTATGTATTCCAATGGATGTGTTAATGAATATCAGGCACTGTTGTGTTGCTTCTTCAATCCAGTCATTCACACATCTTGACATTAGCACCCCCCACATAGACAGACGGCAGACAAAGCATCCGTCTAATTCGTGCTGACTCACCGTACATACGTCAGGCACACACACACTGTACATGCAACCGACAGGTGCTGTCCTTGAAGACGCTGCGTGTCTGTTTACTGTCACACGATCTTTGTATTTAATGAGGGCTCGTCCTACTCTAGTGCTTCTCTAAGCCTCATTTGAGCCACTTACTGTCTTTTACGCTGTCTAGCATGCCCTCGACCACCCTCTGAGCATGCTTGACTAGTGTGGGTATTCAGCTGTAATCAACTTGCACTCCACATTTTGTTTACTGTATGTGTCTTTTTTTTTATCTACACTATGACTCATTTGTTTCTTAATCCTGTGCTGCTAAATAAATGACAAATAACAGTATTGTTTGTATTGTCATAAACTGAAAACGAATCCCAGTTGGATATGGGCGTTTTAGCATTAACCCCGCTCTGTGTTCCCCCCCCCCCCCCAGGACTCGTATGGGGACACGCCACTCCACGACGCCATTGCCAAAGATTTCCGCAACATCATCGAGATCCTGGTGGCGGTGCCAAACATCGACTTCACCCAGCAGAACAACCGCGGCTTTAACCTGCTGCACCACGCAGCCCTCAAAGGCAACAAGCTGTGAGTGTCTCTCATATCATGTGAACTCTCACATGGCCAATGGTGTTTTCATTACTTTGGAATTAGGCCTTGGCATTCCTAAAATAGTGTTGAGTATGTGAATGTCTTTTGTTTGGGTGAACCACAACATTTTAGCTCGCAGCATACACGTTGTGAGACAAGTCAATACACAGTAAAAGCATTTGACCTCTCAATGTCAGATTTGTATCTTTTCAGGAAGCACGAGAACCTCATTTCATGAAATTTTAATTATATGACCCCTTTTTTATAAAGAAATACATTGCATATTCCGTTGGGGCGCTTGCATGTGGCGGGGGCTTGTTATGTGCGCGTGCTTGTGTGTGTTACTGTTTTGAGGTGAGAACATTGAGGTCATTCCACACTAGCAGTGAGAAATGTGAGCACTTCATTCCCACTGTGTTCTCTGGAGCCTGGTCTCTAATAACAAGCAGCTTTCTCAGTCCCTCTAAGGAGACACCCTACACACTGACTTGACCTATGACTTTTGTACCCTTCAATAGCAGTACTCTAAGTAAGTAGTAAGTAAGTGGATTCCAACCATGTTTTTACCCATTGCCCCAAAACCAAGAGAGTTCTCGTTGGACCAGATTTTGCACATATAATAGCCTTTTTATTTGTATTTGATAGAACCATTTGACCAGGAAGGTCTCATTAGGACATATAGTCCTAACCAAGACAGCAGAATGAGACATGTTTATGTTGTGGACAATCAACCTGGAGGGCCCTGGTGCTTTTTCTCTCTCTCTCTCCTTTTCTCTCCTTATCTATAATGAGGCACTTTATTGATCCCCAAAGGGCTTTTTTGGTGATACACTAGCAAAGACGTCATTATATTATAGATGGTAGTTGTCTAATAATATATTGTAGCAGCTTTTACTTGTTATTTAAACTTGGCTATAGTATGTCTGTTTTTCATTTCACTAGCCAAATACAAGCAGGAACCTCCGCTGCTTAGAAATTAATAAAATGCCAAAACCTGAAGTTCAAAAGCCTGCAAAGATCAGTCAATCCCCAACCTTTTGGTCTCTACTATGGGTGAATCTTCATCAGTTGAACATACATTATATTAGCCATACATTTAACTAATTATAATGTAGGGCTGTGTATTGTCAAGAATCTAGCGATACGATGCATATCACGATACAGGGGCCACGATTCGATATATCGCGATACTGTAAGCAAGGCGAAATATTGTGATTTCGCTCAGTCTATGGTTTAGTATTGTATATGCATCCATTATCAAAGTTTCTATCTTTCTCATCTCAAATTTTGTCAGGACCTTCTTTTTTTTTTTTTTTTTTAAACACTATACTTTGTTAAACTATGTATTTTGTATCCCCTATCAGAAGACACAGTATTAAAAATTGGACACGGTTGACACCATCACAGCTGTTCTTTCAGTGTTGTAAAACCAGCAAGAATAATAAGACATATAAAATATAAAATAAGAGCATTATAATAATAGGTTTTTTTAAATATTCCAGCAATGTAGAATGCACCACTAGGCTGAAGAAGTAAAAGGGCCAACTGCGCAGTTTAAATCCTGCCACCTCGGTCAGAGATGGGAAAACACTTAAAACGAGGGAAGTCGCAGCTGCAGGAGATGATGATTAAATATCTAGCCGTTCTGTTGAGGTGGGAGTCTTATGCCGGTCTTGTGTTGTGTTCAGGCTTCTCTTTCCAGCCTTTATTTGGCCTCCAACCAGATATATTGTAGGAGGCACCAAAGGGGGAGCCGCTACTCGACTCAGCTGGGTAGTTTTGTCAAATGAAGGGCAGGTCCCAAGTGCAGAGATATAATCCATGTGTGGAGCTGCTCGTCATTGCAGCTTGGCTGTGCTCACACAGTACCTGTAGGCCGGTTTAACGGCTTATGCTGTTCACCCCACCTATACGGTACTACCTAGCATGATTTGCTATCATTTATATAGTTCTTTGTGAGGTTTGTGGATGTCCTGCTTTCCCTTGGCTAGCTTTTTTAAATGTAGAGATGAGTTTGTTTATTGGAATCAGAAATATTTATTTGGTTTGAGCAAATGGAAAGATGGGGTTCCAGGCACAGTTCACAAAGGATCCTGGGAAAAAGAAAGGGGTAGACCAGGCAGGCGGCCAGCGTTCTTCTGGGATTACAACTGAACAGACCGAAGACATGAATGGATGGGAAGACAGACAATCAAAGACAGTAGATATACATGGCTGTTTCTCCCCCTGACCTCCATAGTGCTTTGTGCTGCCTGAAGAGTTTTCACTATAGCAGTGTCTCTCAATATTGTATTTTTTTCCTAGTTACTCATTCTGCTACCGTACCCTTTCCTATTCAGTCTTTTCCATTCCCAGTGTCCGTATTAAGACCAAAATAATGTATTTCATTTAATAATTAGATTGTTATACTTTTATGAGGATCTTTGTTTTGGCATATTTAACAAAGTCCAGTGCCAACTCCCAAAAATAACCAATGAGGAATTTAGTCTGTGGCAAGCCATTACTGGAATTAGCCAACTTCCCCTGCAGTACCAAACATACATACATCAGGCTTTGTTGGAAGTGCCATCAGTTTGGATATTTATGAATAGGGCTTTAATCAAATCTGCGATAATGGAGGTGTGTGACACTGCACAATCCCTCGTTCCTCCACCACATCCACACCTTCTCCACGTCTCCTCCATTACAGTCAGCAGGAACACAGCAGCCTGTCCTGTGGGGACCTTGTCCCCATGTTATTGTATGTCCCCGCTAATTAGCACAGCCCTGTACTACACACAATGTCTGCGCAATGAGCTGTTTAAGGGGCTGTGAACTCCTATCGCCAGCAGCGCTGCATTAAGCATAATCCATGTCGTGCTGGGAGGTTTTACATTGTGCACCAGCAACTACATGTATAAATCAAGGTGTTCATTACCGAAGATGGTTTACTGCCACATTCAGGAGCAGTGTCCTGAATGTGCATGAACTGTTCTGATATAGTTAGCAAGAGCACTGTAAGATATCTTCCGTCGACGTGGGCAGCGTTGGCTTTTCCGCACAGTGAGTTCCGGCAGAACTGTTAATCTCACTTCGCAGAGGTGAGTTCGGGTCATCTCACGGTGCCACGTGGGCGACTGAAGTGCTGTCTCCTTCAATTTCACACGTCATAAAACAGGCCTGTTTTATTTTAAACAGGCCTGGCCAGTCCAGCTATACAGCCCACCCTGCATGACTATATCACTGCTGGCAAACACATCAAGTTACTGGTCTTACTTTAAGAGCCCAGCGGATATCAACCTTACCCTTCATATAACCACACTTCAACGCTAGCTTGTTTACATGCAAATGCACTTATTACATCTACAACTTTATATGGTTGTGGATAACTTGGCAAATGGGTGCCCACTATAAGCACAGCTGAACCATTCCTGATTATGATCTTCCTGATCATAATCCCCTCGCTGTACATTGTACTGGTATAAGCAAATCCATTATTTTGTTTGTTTTAGTATTTGTTGTAATGTCAATTACAATGCTCATGATAATCAAGATTTTACAATCTTAAAAATGTGTTCTAAGAAGCTGTAACTATTGACAGAACATCAATATATATAATCAACTCTTTAAAGTATCAATCCTGTATACAATATTTTAAACATTAATATACGTAGCAGCAAACATTAATATATTTAGCAAACAATCGACAATGTATGTGTGTATATATATAAAGTCATATCGTAATCCAATCTTCTCTGTTCTTTGATTTCATAGCTGCCACTCATGTACTGTATGTTTGTGTGTGTGTGTGTGTGTGTGTGGCCCACAAATAATTTGTTTTGGTCTCATAGGGATGGGCACGGGTAATCGATGA
>JAODUH010000022.1:49423-72904 GCA_027564835.1 Typhlichthys subterraneus | reverse complement strand
CTTGCGAGAGTAAAGAGCTGGTCCATTGTTCCACGACCAGGACGGAATCCGCATTGTTGTTCCTCAATCTGAGGTTCTTCCTATCTAATATTTATGTAATATATATCATGTACGCATATATATATATACTGTGTATATATATATTATATTATATGCTTACATTAGATACAGATCGATGTTCTCAATATTGTCATGGAATGAGACAAATCTGTTCAGACAGGGCTACAAGCTGTTTTATTTACTACATATTTAGAAATATCCATACAGATACACCCAGTCAAGCCCCCCCGCCCCACACACACATGACATATGAATACAGTGTATAGACCTTGACTATCAGTGAGTTTATATAACAAAAAGGATAAAAAACACAGGTAGAAAATATAAAAATGTCCAATGCTGCACATAAATCCAATTTCACCTGCCAGTGTGACCATGTGAAATGTTTTATTATAATAAACCACTTGAAATTAACCATTCCATTTCATGACTCTCCTAAAGATGACAAAATACACACAGAAGAAATACATAATGTATATACACATTTATACATTTACAGTATATACATTCATTTACATGCACCTACATATTAGTCACTTATATTATTAGTCTAAAATTGTATTTGAAGCAAGAGCAGGTTGTTTGAAGATGTGTAAAAACAGATGCCTTAAAGAGGTGAAAGGTGTAATAGATCTGAGTGAACTAGGTAGGTTGCTCCAGTCAGATGGAGCTTTAAATGTAATGGCATGTCATCCATAGCCTTCATATATTTAACTTGTCTCGAACACAGGCATTCTCATAACATATAACTGACCCTCATGTTCAATTGCAATACAATTAGCTACTATATCCTCACATGTCATTGCACACAATTAATTCATTTGAGATTGTTACTTTTACAAGAAATGTTGCAATGTTTGTATTGACCTCTGCATCATAGCTAGCAGGTTGTCTGTGTTCTCGCTGGAATTGCTTGTAGAAAAGAATAAGTTCTCTGCAAGAGCAGTTTGACTCTCGTTCACAGTTGCAGGGTTTTGGCAAAACTGTTCCTTCGCCTCGCGCTTTCCGCGACTCTCGCATCTTCATCTTTGGCCCGCGCTTCCCGCGACTCTAACTGTTGCCTGGGATACTGACCGCAGCGCACTTGATATTATCGCCGCAGAGCCAAATAATGGTATTTTCTACAGGCCTAGGTCTAATTTATTATTAAAAGTATTTCAATAGCCAGCTGTCTTTTTACTTTTTTTACATTCTCCCTTTGAATATGTACGCGCTTTACGAATTTAGTAACCAAACTGTTGAGGTTGGCCGGTTGAATTTAATTGAGGGGGAGTATGAACCTGATGTGGACAAAGAATATGTGGTATGATGTCCCCAAAACCACAGCGGGAAAAGGATATGTTGGACTGCCAAGATATTAGCAACTGACAGTAAAATAACTGACTTAACATTGATTTTACCTAAAACCTTTTCAGATAAGGTAGTTAATTTCTTTACAAAATAACCTAAATATTTTTTAGATAAATAAATGTAGGCCTACTGTTACAGGCTATAACGTACGGTATAATTAGACTGAACGGTACGTTACTTTACTGTTAACGGTATTTTCACTCACACAGTATATTCGCAGCTAAGTACAGTACAGTAGTGCTTAAAGTATCATAATAAAGTAGAGAAAAGTAATATTAGGTACAGTATAGCAACATAGGGGATACTGTACTGTGTAGTTGATACTTTTGTACCAGCATATAAAACAAGTAGCAACGAGTATGTGATTATAGTTTAGTTTTAAACATATCTATAACTTTAAATGATTCATGTTGATTTACTATATGGTTCGTATGAAGTAATATTCTGAATATGTTTGATCCTATTGATGATAAAGGTGCACTCATTCAGGTGACAAACCGGCTGGTGGAAGGAAAGGATGGGGATGAACAGGATTTGGGAAAGGGCAAGAGGGTAATAAAAATTAGTCTGTTTCTTGTTGAGGATGACATGGAACAGTCAGACGTGAGATATTCAAATAAAATAAAAATTTCAATGAATTCGTTATTTTCTCTGTTTTGTCTTGAATTCATTTGTCTTGTGTTTTCAGGAGAGGCCAAGCAAAAAAAAAAAAAGCAGACAATGGCTTCTTCATCTTCCTCCGATATTCTTAAGAAATACAACGACCTTCAGATGGTGTGTATCGGTTTTAATAATTTATAAGCAAATACTGTATCCAATGTGCAGTGACTTAACCTATATTATCAAAGCTAGGTGAAATAATTTTATTTCAATGTGTGCTTTGATAGGCAAAAGAGAAAACAAACATAAACAACGTAAATGATGAGGTTTACGTGAGAAACTAATTAACTGTCAAAACACAAAATAAAGAAGTAGCATTAGCTATATGCAACAAAGACAAACTACTTATATAGACTAAAAACAAATGTTCATGAAGCTCATCTAGCTCTACCACCGCAGCATATTGTTGCAACTACATTTCAAACAAATGCTTGACTTCAGCATCATCAGCCTTATGTTGTGGTGGGTGATGGGTCTGTCCGTCAGAGTGTATGAGCGATTGTTCATGTGAACAGGGTTTCCATATAGCCGCATAGAGCAAAGTCAGGCGGAGCCAGGCTAGTGATGTAGTTATATGTAAATGTGTAATGTGATTGGTAACCATTTACAGTACCTTAGTACTGTAACTGCCCTTAGTAGGGTCAAAAGTGGCGCAGTGGTAGAGCAGGGTGACAGGTGATCCAGAAGTCACTGGTTCAAACCCCGCTAACTCCTCACCAAGTGTCGAGGTGTCCTTGGGCAAGACACCTAACCCTAATTGGTCCTGGCGGTCAGGTGTCTCCTTGAATGGCTGCCGCCACCATTGGTGTGTGTGAATGTGAGGCAGTCCTGTACAGCACTTTGAGCGGCCGGGAGGTTAGAAAAGTGTTAAGGACTGTAAATGCAGTTAATTTCCCTTGAAAACCAGGTTTAACTGTAACACAGGAACCTCTTGGTAGAGCAGTGTCTGACATTCACATTATATTGCGTTGTACAATGAAATAGCTTGGTGCCATTACCAGGTGAACATCGAGTAATTTGAGTTAAGCCCCTAATGTTTCAAAATACTAACAATGCCTCTGTTCTAGGCTACAGATTGCCTGATGGAAGTTAGGGTTGCATATTGACTGACATTTATAGAAACGGTTGAAATGCCAATATAGTTAACGAGTTTCGGCCAAATCTCATCTACTGTATTTTATGTACCATATATTCTTCCGGGGATATATTCTATATCCCCGGAAAGGGATATAGAAAGAATAAAGTACATGAGGGCAAGGAGGGAGAACGTGTAACAGGACTGTGCTTCTAAAGGTCAATAGTCCAACTTGAGTGTCACCAACACATCAGCCCATTGGCTACATGTTCTAATGGCTGTATTTTTGGGATATTTCTGGACTTCCAGTGTAAATAAAATATCTGGGCCAAGGTTTTCTCTGACGCAACTTGAGACGCGAGAATATGGTTAGAGTAGAGTTTGTCTAATCAGATCCATGCAGATCCATTTTTTAAAGCTAATATAGTCATCAGATGATAGCAGCTCTTTTCTGACATTGCATTCTTTTCTGACCTCCTTTGTTCTCCACAAGGATGTGATTGGTCAATACTACTCAGACATGTTACATAGGAAAACCAAGATTAACATTGTCTTAGCCACTTTTATCGATTTCATTCTGCTTGCCATGGAAAGATGCAGCAACCTGCTTGAAGTCTACTTTCTTACTGTTCCAGTTGAGAATTACAGTTGGCAGAGAAGAGCAAGGGAAGGGAGTGGGTCATTTGAATACCAAGATTTCTAGTGCAAGATTTGGAGATATGGAACAGAATGTCAGAACAGTTCATTTGCTGAGCACTTTCATTGATTGGGTAGAACTTGCTTTTCTGGTAACTGAGCTTACCAGGAAAACACCCCAAAACTTTGAAGTATTGTTATGTTATATTGTGTATACCAATTACCAGGTTTGTTACTGTATATTAATAACTTATTCGTGTAGAGTGACATATAAAGTACAATGCAACTTGGCACTATTCCCTGAAATAAACAGGATTGTGGTAATAGAAATAGTGGAAGGGCAAATAGATAGCAGAGTTCCTCATGTCAAGAGGAACGAAGAATGTGTAGGATTGATGGTACTGCATGCTTGCGAGAAAGTGTTCTGTATACTGTATATAACCAAATCCAGGATCTTGTCTTACCAAATTGTAACGTACCTAACACTGAAAATGAATAATTCCGCTCTATGCTGTGAAATGCTTTTCCCGCAATAAGTGAAACTGCTGTGTGTTGGTTAGGAGTATATTATTTCTAATGTCTATGAAAGAGTGGCACTTCTGGATTAACCCAATCTGTTCTTCAACGATGATACTTGGTAGTGTATATTCCGAGAAAACAGAGGATTCTAGTTAATAGTTTACTAATCACATAAAAGTGTAAAATAGGTAAGATTAGCAATCTAAGGGGTATTTCCCTTTATGGAGTGACAGTCAGAGACAAAGCTGGGCCAATTAAATACTACATTTATTTTAGAATTCAGTCAGAAAGCATTTGGATCCAGGAACCTGTCATATTAGTACAATCCTACATTTCCTAACAGTAGCAACATTTGACCATTAATGAATCAAAAATGTTATAAACAATGTTATGCCTATTTTGCATAGATGTAAACAATTTCATACAATCATACAAGTTAGAATTAATGTCAATATATGAGTGGACAGTGGGTGAGTGTGATAAAAAAACTTTAATCTTAACAATATATGCAGAAAATGTTTGACATTGACAGTCTCAATCTATGACACTCTCATTGACGTTGATTCACAACCAGATGGGAAGCTGTTCATTGAAACCCAAATTAAACTGTTAAGGGCTGATAAGCAAGTGCAAGTCAAGGGCAAGTCAAATGCAAGTCAAATGCTTAGCAGGTGATTGGTTGAACTGACGATGATTATTTATTTATTATTAACGTCACACCTAAACCTCTGTAAGCTTATAGCTGCCTGTACAATGCTGACTGGTCAGAAGCACAGTTGAATAGACTCTAGTGCAACAATTTCAATCTCAGACTGATTATCACACTGATTATCAAAAAATGAGGATGGTCTCACAATGATAATTGAATATGGGGAACTGAAGCAATTGGAAGCTGAATTCATTCAGGAGGAAAGACTTGTATCTTTCGTCCATTTTCAGTTACTGGGTGAGCCTGAAGCCCCCTTCCCCCCCGTAAAGCCTCCAAGGCTCGTTACTGTGGAAATATTGTAATCCGCAAAAACTTTAGGGTTACTGTTCTCGTAATGTGGTTGGGGTCGGTTCTTTTAATGGCCATCCTCGTATTCTTCTGAGAAACCATGTACTCATGTCTGAACGGCACGCATATGTAACCATCAATATTCTTGGAGGCAACCACTGTTTTCCATCTCTGACTGAACAAAGGATGACATTTCTTGCAAGTCGGTCTAGTTCCTCCTAAATATATTTAGTTTCCTACACAACCGCTTCACTGTATGAATACTAATACCAATTCCATGTAGATACGCTAAAATGACTTACTTTATTCTTGTAAATGTATTACTTTATTATTTGTAACAACTGGAATTGGAGGAGACCTAAATTGCTCATATCTGCTTGTTGCCCTGATGCTTACTCTGCAAAGCGTATCCCAACTGGTATACAATAATGTCACAGTTCTTTTGCCATACAGGTGATCTCAGAATACAAAAATGAATACAAAATCAATGAACTGAAAAATCATTGTCCTTCACATCCTTAGTAAACACATTAAATGGCTGTCCAATTTTGTGGGACCAAACAGAACGTATTTTGGACACATGGCAGGTGTGTTTGGAGATGGAACATTATTGTGCATGTTCATAATGCCATCGACTGAGCACACAAATCCTTTAAAGATCGACAATGCCAGATTTAGCCGTAAGGCATGCTAGACAGACAAGCTGTTTAGTGCAGTGCACAATGAACGAGGTCAACATTTAGACTCATTTCCTAAACAAACTCTGACATCCCAACCGTGGAAGGCTGTCGTCATTATTGAAACTTGACATGTGAGAGCTTTGCAGGTGTGTTTGAGAGGTAGCTAGCATAAGACAACAAGGACGAATATTAGCATGAGCGTGAACATATAAACCTTTTTTGTTTTATTTTATTCCATCTATCAGCTAACTTTTATAGTCATCATAATTATCTTCATTAGTTAATATGCTGTTCACTGTTTCATAATGTATGACAATACTGGAATGGGCTTCTTTGTACAACTTATTTTTAGTTAGTGGAGATATTGTAAAATAAAATAAAAAATACTGTTAAAAAATCACAATCACAATCACATTTCTCAGAGATGCTTTATAAGATTATTCAATCAATCAATCAATTATACAAATATGTAAGTCACTTTAGCACATATCCTACTAATGTATTGCTACTGTAAAAATAAATGCCCCATCATCTTGATGTGATTGTACATTTCTCCAGGATTTGTTATACTGTATGCCCAGTCATTGACTGTGTTATGTTCAGGTACTCTATCTTACTGTAGCCTATAGTATCAAATACAGTTTTATTCGATTGAAAACAGCGAGTGTCAGCCAAAGTGCTGTACAATGAAATGTAAAAGAACAGAAAATTACAAGCAAAGAACAACAAAACAACAACAAATCACAAAAACAAAGGCTAAATAATATGACAGACCCGAATACAACTCAGTTTACAGCTATCAACTCTACCTATTTGCCTACACGAATGCTAATGAGAACAGATTTTAAAGTGTGATTTAAAAGTTCTACTACTGGTAGAACATCTGATATGCAAGGGTAACCTTGGGGCAGCGACAGCAAAAGCACGGTCTCCTTTAAGCTTTACTCGAGACCTTGCATTCAAAATCATGTTGTCAGAGAACCTAAGGGTCTGTGAGGAGCAGTGGTCTGTAAGGAGATCTGAAATATAAGTTGGTTCTGATCCATGTTGTGCGTTAAAAACAAATAAAATAACTTTTAAATCAATCCCATATTTTACCGGTAACCAGTGGAGAGAGGCCAATACTGGAGTGTTGCTCTCTTACTTTTTTTCACAGGTTAAAAGCCTAGCTGCAGCATTTCGGACTATCTGAAGAGACAGGGATGACAAACACATATATACAAGGAGTTGCAGTGAATTACTCTCTCCAAATCCTTGAAAGTAAGGATGGGTTTCAATTTAGCGACAGTCCCTAGGCGGTAGAATCTTCCTATGACATCAGTGTTTATTTGTCTGTCAAATTTGAAGTCCGAGTCAAAAACAACACCAATATTTTTTGCATGGTTATGCATGTTAATTGACAGAGGCCCCAAATTGTTGACTGGCTAGTATATACTGTACACAGTCATTCCTCCAAAGTGTGGGCAGCTGTAGGGCAGTCGGGTTAGGAGTGTCAACCCCTCAACACATAGGTGTGGGAGGGGAATCTGTTGCTGGAATTTCAAACTAAAACAACTTTGTTTTGCTGTTTCAAGCAGTTTGCCTTCATGTTAATGCTAAACAGCCAGTTGGCTTAAGCCACCGGGCCAGGCAAACAGGTGTGTTGTGGAATAAGATGCAGTAATAATTAGTATGTCTCGCTCTCCTTCCACTCTGTCCCTATGGTAACTACCCCACTGGAGATTTTTGGATACGGCTATGACATCCACACACGCCATCCCACCTTAAATCCTCTGAGGCCAATTACCTGCTCCTGGTGGCAAGTTGTAGCAAGGATGTGGTTGCTAGACCATTTGTGTGCTCGCAGTCATCCTCTGGGTATTTGTTAGTTTGGTTAAAAATGAATGCTTGGGTCTTAAGACTTGATGGTAAAGGTAATGCAATATCTTGCTAATGTATGACAAGGATTAAGTTAAGACATTTTGGTATACATTTTCTGTCTGTTCATGTGCACTCTACTCTCATGTCCCCTTTGCCAACGTTGTGACTGGACATTGTTCACTGGTAGCTAAGCAGACGGAGAGCTAATTGGTGAGAGACTGGGAAGAAATCAGTGGTTGAGTGGTGATCAGTATAATGAGGGGCCTTAGACATCACACCTGGGCAAACTCCTCCAGTTTCCTGTAAGACAATGTAAATCTGTAATTATCTCCCATTCACCTGAGCAGAAGGTGGACACTGGACAGATGCTGCATGTTACATGGGATGGATTGATTCATTAGAACGACCCAGTCTTCAATTTGTCAAAATGTAGAAATACATTATTTTAATGCCTTACAGTCACACCACGTATAACGTCGTTTTACTTATTTGTATACAGTAAGCATACAGTGCATCACTGTACTGTATATTATTTCAGTACAAAAGAACATTTATATTCAATAATATACAGTATGCTACTTCTTATATGAGGAAAAGGGTCTGTTTGATTTGTCCTTTAATATTGCTATTCTCTTTGTTCTTTCTGAGACACAGATCCCTTTGAAGTTTTAGATTGTTATTGGCTAACAATATACAGGCTATATTTATTGTGAGTAAAGGCAATATATGGTAAAAACAATAAAGAATATTGGTTAAGGATGTTCAAGATAGTGCTTAGTGTTTAGTTATAAGTATATAAATCTGAATTTGGTAAAGCAGTTGTTCATCTGTACATACTGTATCGTTGCATTAGATAGAAATAGGGATGCAGTATTGATGTTGTGTTACTGCATCTTTAAGAACAATTCTTAGAATAACTACAAAACTCACAGATTTTTACTATCACTTGAATGTGTCACATTATTATTGGTTCATTGTGAATTAATGTCTTCACCTAAGGGTGAACTTGTTTCTGATGAAGAACATTCTCACTAGATATTGGAAAGGCTTTTTTCTTTGTCAAAATGCACTGTGACTGCCTCGAAGAAAGCAGGTGTCTACTGTATATTCTTTGTTCGGGTTTCAGCCTGTACATACATTGTTTGTGAATATGTTCGGTGTGTGTGTGTTTGTTGTAGGCTGTTAAGCCAGGGGCTTGTGAGAGATGTGCTTGTGTCCTGCCTTGCGTGACAGGTCAGCCAGATAGCCATCAGCCATACCCAAATAAGTTCCTCATTTGGTATGCAAATGAAATCCTAAACAAAGCAAACCTTTCAGGCCAGGTCACATTACTGGCCAGTTCTTTTAAGAAGGTTTAGCTAGCTACAGGTTTTCCTAACAAGTACATTTCATAATTTTAAACATTCGTATCAATAAGGTCTTCTGCTAGTTAATGTTGGTAAACCACCAAGTTTTCGAAATTTGAAATTTTTTAAATTTCTCAGTCTTATAGAAGCTATGTTTTAAAGCACATATTAATGTCCCTTATTTCATGTTAACATTAATTTAAAACCTTGTAAATGTGTGTAATATACCTTTAGTACACTATTTATGTGGCATTTTAGGATTCATCTAAGTAGTTTTATCAGAGTGTAGGTTGGCATCTCAGTCACTAAGGTCGATTGTAAAAACGGCCTTTTTCCTCTTGCTAACACAGCTCAACTGCAACCTGTGCCACGCCCCTGTGAAACAGGATACGGCACTGGCATTGTGTTCATTGTTGAGCGACTAATCCAGACAATTACATCTCACGACCAAATGTGGCCCAGCAGCTAGCATAGCCATGGCCAGGCCTTGGCTTTAGCTCTCATGCCTCTGGGGGCCGAGAGAGCCAATTCACATAGACCCTGCTGAGTGACAGACCATACTGTAGATCCTGTTTGGCTGCTGTATTACCTGCCCTGACGTTTCCCCCTCTTCTCCTCCTTGACCAGATAGCTACTCTTATAACGTCATGCACACACTGTGCGTTACTCACCTGTCACAATGCGCCATGTTTATTGTTGGCCTACAATGGGCGTGTGAGCACAAAGAAATCATTGAGAGGCTTGGAGGAGACGCAAGGGCAAAGGGCAGCCATTTGAGGTTACAACTAGCGTATCTTGTGCGCTAAGCTTCACGTGTCTCCCAGGTGTATTTTCATCAGATGTGGGTCATAAACATACCGTCGTTTTGATGTGTCTGCGTGTTGCCGTGCCTGTGTCTTTGCAAAGTAAACGTGGGTGTGGTCAGAATTTGTGTAGTTGCTGTGCGTGTGTTTAGGAAGAGAATCGGCCGTTCCCACAGACGGCAGTGCTGACATCATAAACACAAACACACAACAAGATACCTGGGCGGATGAGATGAGGCAAAGGGGGGGTAGGGGCAGCAGGCAGGTGAACCGGTGAGGTGGGAGATGTGGGGGGAAAGGTGGGGGAAGATGTGGGTTGCGGGGTGGGGAAAGTTTGTCTCAAACGCCATTGGCCAGATGTAGCGCAGGAGACACACCTGTGAGTGCCAGAGGCTAAGGAGATTGGCTGCGACCTGAAAATTACACCTGTAGGGGGAGGGGGGTCAGCCTACATGTAAACCAAGCCCTTTACAAATTCTGTCTCTCTTCTTGAGGAGCTTAACCGCCTTACATCGTCGTCGAGAGCTCCCGGAAGAAGAAAGCACTTGTACTTTACACAGGCGCCAGGAGATAGTAGATGCCGCAAACTGGTTGGTTTTGTTTCGGGCTTGGCTGTTCGCCTTCCATTCTGTTCGCCAGCCTACAAGGGACATCTTTTTCTTGCCAACGCAACAGAGCTCGACTGTCCTTCAGCAAGAGGAGGAAAAAGGAAGACTAGCCAGCGAGGCGTCAGAGTCCTCATACAATGATGCCTCTTGTCTTGGGTTTCTGGCTCGATGACCACACCTGGGATAGACTGGGTAACTCATAAATATGATACTTTCTTTGTCTTTATATTCCATCTCATTTGATATTGTGTGAGTTAAAAGTTGAAAACCTGTTGGTCCATGCTGGCAAAGGTAGAACTTAAAGGCGTAAATTAATTGACAGAACGTATATAGTGCTCGGGAAAGGTTTCGGAAGCCAATTAGGTCATTGTGTAAAGCCATTGGCGATTGTACACTGATATAGGAGGGTCTAGAAAGTTTCGATGGGAAGAAAACATAATCTGTATCATGTTCCAGTTCTATTTAGAAAGAGAAAGAATGGAAAACAAAAGGACAACGCTCATTCCTAAACTGGACAGACCAGTTGGGGCAGGTAGAGGCAAACTGCCAGACATGTCAAAGAATATGGAGGCAATGGTAATTCTTTATGCTGGAGCATTGAAATGTCCTTGGGACTTTAAAAAGATCATGATGTGGATTAGATACAAATAAAGACATGTATTTGCACAGAATAATAACTCACCATTTATGTATTATTTGTTTCTTATAATAAGTAATCTTTAGAATTATTATAAATGTAATTGTTTCAAAAATATAATGAATTATTGAAAATATATGTTTCAAAATCTTTCGAGTACTTGTTGCATACCAAAGCCTTTGTTGTCTTTTGACAAGTTTAATACTATTGAATCACAATACCATTGCATTAGGATTAGGCTTTTATCTTTGTGCTTGTAAATATAAATATTTGATACAGCTCTTTGGACCTTTAGTATGAAAAATGGAAGCTATAGCGTCACTGTGTGTCGAATGTAAAATGTCTGCTCATCCATTTTATTTGCCTCTACAGGCTTAGTTAGGTCTGCATGTTGAGACAGAGCATAGAATGAGGCTGACTTGCTTGATAAAATATTTTTCCTTAAAATGATATACATTGAGGAAATCTCTTGTGTAACCGTGAGTTAATCGAAGAGTTGTACTTGGATGTTCTGAAATGTGTAGGTAAAATGGAGGGACGTTGTCAACCATATTTTGTATGGCAATGAATGCAAAGAGCGAGGTGGAACATTGTGATTGGTGGAAGGGGAAGCATTTGTTTAATACTATCATACACTGGGGGTTAGTACAGTAGCTGCGCAAGTGTAAGGCAAAAAGGAATATTATGGTATATTTCATAGTAAAGATTTAACAGTATGTACAGTTAGAAGATTAGGACCACATACAAAATGGTGGACAGCTTGTCAGTTGACAGTTTGAAACCAAATTGACATGGACTTGATTGACGTGATCATAGGAAAAAAAGTGGGGGGATATACTGTACAGAGAATTAATATGATTTTCAATACTGTAATATTTTTGTATTTGCACATATAAATCATACATTTAAAAATAGTTTCATTTTCTTCCTATTAGTCATTTTGGACGGTTATAATTAGGCTAGTGGGTGTATTTCATCTCTGGGGATTCACACATTATTCAAACATAATTTTTAAAGTTCAAATAATAGGTTATACTAAATAATATGTGTGCTATCAAAATAGTAAATTAATTTAAATTGATACATTTAAAAAAAAAAATGTTGCACATTCTTATTATCAAATCAGAAAATTATATTTAACTATAATGCAAGTTTATGTGTTTTACGTTTTATTAAAATTTTATATATTTATTTTAAAAAATCCAATCCATTTGAAAATATATATGCTATAAACACAATCCAGTATCTGTACTATTACTGATTAACTGATTAGTATCATGGCCTTAACATGGTAGCTAAGCTACACCCAACTAGTCTGAAGGCCCAATTAGGTGGCTTTGAGATAAGGTTTGGATTTAAATAAGGTTTAAAATTTCAGTGCCATTGTTTTCTCACAAAGACGCCAACTATTGATTAAGGGCCAGGCTGGTTTACCTATTGGGCTGTTCATTTCACAGCAGAGTCACATTCCAGGACAGAGGGCAGGGTTACCTGAGCACGCCTCACTTTAAACAGGCAAAGGCGTGGGCAGCCATTAGCAGTTGGACTCTCGTCGCACAAACATCTCGTTCAACAATGGATTAAACTTCACACACATGCACACAAAACGTAATTTCGCTACAACGAGGAACAGCTTTTTCAAAAGAGGAAACATGTCGGACAAAAAAATTGCACATATGAGAACAAATTCGGAGGAAGTTTGGTAAAGGTAGGAAAGTAGTCATATAACTGGGACTTCTCTTTCAGATACTTTTAATTTCCTAGTCACAGTTTCAAACTAATTTTCTGGGCTAATTTTCTTTCTTTTTCTCTCTCTCTATTTCCTTCCTCAGGCCTGCACCACTGGTTTATAATGCTGATCATTAACTAAATAGAGTCTGGGAGAGCAGGTCCGCTTGGCTTTCTCATTTCATGGTTCCTGACTGACCGGACAAACACAGCGTTCTCAGGCACCTGGGTGGAAATTCAAGATCTTTTTTTCTCTTTCTGTTTCACCTTCCAACCCCCACCCCCCTCACCCTCCATACTTTGGTTTTGTTATATTCTTTCCTTGGGGTACCTTTCATGACGGTAAGGTTACAGGTGCATTCTCATTTTCCTTCCCCACCTTCGTTCCCGGCCTTTTTCCCTCTCTTTTTCTCCCTCGCCCCTGTCTCTGTTGTTCTTTTGGCATTGCTCTCGCACAATGACGGGAACCTGTTCTTTCTTATTGAACGCAGGAATGTACCATCTTTTACTTCGGAAGCTGTTTTCAGAGAGACGTATTTGCTTTGTGTACATTTTGAGAAATGCTAGGTCTTAATGTTTAACAAAAGTAATTCCAAAGCAGAAATAGGGAACTTTATGTTGTTACCCACGTCATCAACTAATGTATACTAATACTCCTACAGTATGTTACGTCTGTAACCGGAAAAGCAGTAATTTATATATACGTTGCACATTTTATATATCATTCTATAATATGAATGTTTCTTATCTACAATGAAAGCGTTAGTGAGTGCTTTTTCACACTTGTAAATGGCAGACGTTATTCAGTAAACTGGATGACCTTCTGCATACACTGCATAGTCATTGGTCAATCTAAGCAGCATTCCTTCAGCCTTTCATCACATAGCAAACACAAAGACCGGAAACTTCCAGGTCAGGTAGGGAAAATAAATACTTGGTTTTCTTAAACTACATTAAACCTCTACGGAAATGGATTTAACAACACCTATTTACGATATTGTAGAATGCTGCATTGCAACATAGCAGGGCCACAACGTGAATGAGAACACCCTTAGGCTCGTGTTTGGCTTGATAATATTACCTGATGGAGGCATACATGAAAGCCGGTGTATGAAATTAGTAACTGCCATCCATTGTGTGAAAGCAGTCCTCTCAACTTTACTGTGCCATAGATTCAGACCAGTCGGAACAGGTTTGGGCAATCATTAACACATACGTTTCTGGGCCAATCTTGTGTGACAGCCAGTTTAAGATGAAAACCCCAACTAGGACAAAAGCATTACAATAGCAGAATTTTGAAGAGTTGGACTCCATATATGGACTTTCCCACATGTGTTGAGTATTTTATATTTTCTACCATAATAATACATGAACTTCTGAGGATTAGGTGGAATTTTGTTTAATTCACATTGGTTTAACTTGCTCCTAAATATTAGGAATTTGTTTTTGTGCATAATAATGTATTTAATTAATTTCCATGTATAAAGCAGTTGGTTCTCATCATTGATATGAGTAGCATATACCCACTTCTGAATTCTACTAGTTGGCACTGATGAGTGGTGTATGGTTTAGTAATGCCTTTATGCTTGGATGACTATCTCCATCTTACGAGGCAGCATTGGATATCATAATTTCTCTCTAATACTGCCTGGTAATGATGATGATCGTCATCATCGCGCTACAGCCAAACATGACACAGTGAGAAATGTTAGAAATGTGTAAGAAATTAGCCATGCGCCAACAGACTTGACTCTCAGGATCCATCTTACCTGACAGTGCTGGATTGTACAACTGTGTTCTAACACTGTCTGGTAACGATGTTTTCTGAGTGATCTATAAACCCCAGCATGCTCTTTAATCCCATACCTATAGCAGGTTGCAGGTCATAGCTAACAACACCAGTGATGACACGTCTTGTTTCTGTCAAAGGTATTTTGATCATTGTTTGACATAGAAGTTCTCTTGATAATGTCTTTAAGACATCATCATTATGTAACTTTACTAAAAGTAAAAGTAGTTTGAGGTAACATCCAGTGCTAGTGCCAGTTAAATTATACAACTACTTCATTCTTGTTCTGCATTAAAGTCTTAAATCTATTGTATCTGTATGTTTGAATCTATCTTATAATGTGTTTACAGACAGACTGTGTTAGCCATTTAGATGAATAGAGATGAATATGTGAATGGCATTCTTCTTCCTGGCAAACAAGAAAGAATGGACATTTTGGGCCCTTCAGCTCGGCTATTGTGCCCTCACTTCTTTATTCTTTTTATTCTTTTACTTCCCTGTCCCCTTTTTTTCATTCTAAGGCAACGCTACCCCACCCACTTCAAAGAATAGTGGTTTGACGGTTCCACCGGTTGTACTGGGAATCATTTCCTTGTTCCCTCCCCCATGTGGTGTAGCCCTTTGTGTTGTGCGGCAGTGATTGGTCCATCAAGCCTTACCTGCGTGGCACATCCTGAAACCGACACATGAGCTCACCTGAGCCCTTTAACGATAAAAATAGACCCAGTGGCAATGGTCTCCTCTCTACACCTTCATTCCTTACATCTTCACAGAACAATTATTAAATGTGCAATAGTATACAATTTTAAACTAAATTATTCCTTATGGTTTATTAAGTATAACATTATTCACTAGAAATCTAGACTCCATACTATATATAACATATATAATTGACTTGAAACACATTATCATCCTTTAAGGTAAACATTTGCGCTTTTATATCTCGTGTAAAGAGAGAAATCCCAAGTTATTAAGTAAAACCTTCAAACAGATGACAGCGTCATAGACAAATAATAAACATAGAGCTGGGAGAGAACTGCTGTTTGTTTAAGGAGGCACAACTGGTCCGCAAATATAGCCGCACCTTTATTTGTCTACCGAGCTGCATTATGTCAGCCACAGACAGAAGCAATTATTGTTCAGTGGCTCTTTCTTATTGTGCCACAAACGTTGTTTTCTATGTAAATATGTGGAGAGGCTCACTAGCCAACCAACTGTCTGACTGCTTCTTACCATGGCCTGTTATGGAACAATGTCAGCGCTCTCCACTGGAAACTGGTATCAAGTATATAGTGTGGAATGTATGTACAAGACTGAGAAATAGTACTCCATCCTGTTTCTGCTTGTATTTCATGCTATTTCTTTCAGCTCTTTTCCACCTTTGTGTACAGGTGAAAGTTCAGAGGTCATCCTTCCAGCCTGTTGATAGGCGTCTTACCAGACATGGTTAGATGTAATTATCTGTGTCTAATACTGTCTGGTAATGCCGTCCATTAAATGGCATTACCTTCTGCTCTCTCTCATTTCCCTTTCTGAATCTCGCATGGAGTACCACGTTAGTGTGGTAATGAAGGAGTGACAGATGGGGTGGAAATGATGCTGGTTATAATAACCATGGAACTATGAACCTTGCGCTGGAAGAGTGATTGTATTCTTGGGGTTTCTTCCATGTGACTTGTGTCAGAGTTTCTCAATTGAGCTGCAGTCATGGGATATACATGGAGAACTACATGTTTTGTGAATCTTGCAAATATCTTTCTGATAGTAATGTAATTATTTAATTATTGATGTACAGAATATGTAATTATACTATACCGTATTGTTTTAATGTTGCAAGAATTGAGTGCTGTTTCTGTTTCTTTTCTGACACATTAAAGTGAATATTTTTGGGAACCTGGCGCATCAACTTTTATGGTAGGAAATGTTTTTAAGGTCTTATCATACATATGACACATGCCCATGAAGTTATGTGAAATGAAAATGTAAAATAAAATAAACTGAAGACAAAGAAAAAATGTCTCTTGGCTATTTTCTGTATATGGGTGGGCTTTTTGTCTGTTGATCTTCCATAGCATTTTCTGGTCATCGTCGGGAAAATCTTCCCTTTACCAGAGCGGAATGCCAGGTCCCAGTCAGGTGCAGATCAGGTTACTGCTGAACAGAGCTCCCTTTTAAATACCCCAATTTATCCATGAGGTCCCCCCATCAGCAAAGCCTTTATTGTGTCCCATTATAGCAGTGCAAAGAAGCTTAGCCAACATGGCCGACCTGATAAGTTAGTCTAAATCGCTAAATCTGTGGATGTTTACTGTACGTAGACTGTATTTTTCTGCCTTTTCTGTTTTTTCTATTTATTTTGAATAAATTAACGACTTTAGTGAAGTAGCTGTGTATTAGAACAAAATAATACAAAGAAAGATGTTTGATCTCTTTTTTCTCTCGAACACATCCAGCTGCTACTTTTGTTAAAACAGCGTTTGTTAGCTAACGGGTTTAGGTGACTGTTTGAACGCAGCTCTGATTTTATCAGGAGGAACACAAACACAGAAACCATTTGGCAGTTCACCATAACAGGCTCCAGGCCTCATTGATTTCCCATGCGGAGAAGGACCGCCTTCATTAAACAGAAAAGGATGTCTCCATTGCATAAGCTAATGTTACCACATTACTGACATTTGCAATGTTTCCCCAACTTTTCTTTTATAATTTTCATTAAATATAAATACTTTTAGTCATTTACAATTTAACTACCCTAAGCCAATACCCTTTACCCCCAGTTTTTCAGGTCAGCTTGTAATTGTAATAATTATTTTCAATCGTTGCAAAGAACTTAATTATTAATCTGACATGTGTCACACTGGTCAAAAGTCAGACAGTGAAAGACATGCATTAAAATATTATGGAGGGAAAAACCTGCTGAGTCATTGTGTAAGTGCACTATAAACAATAGGTAAGCAGCCATCTTGAATGTGTGACATGTGACATCACACCACTCTAGCACATTCCAGACTGACTTGTTGAGGATTCCAGCACTGGTCTGTGCATGCTCAGTGTCGTCGGACCAGATTCCTAACCTACTGTTGATTACGGAGGAGGAGGCTTTCACCTGACTTCACCACTGAGGTGGAACGAGCATGAGGGCAGGATTAAAATGACTGTACTGGCTTAAGATATCACTCATTAAGGGAGGGAACTCCTTTGACAGGGAGCCAGATACAGTAGTTATAGAAAAAAAGTTCAAAAAGCAGCTGTTAAGCTAGGTTGAGTTTGTTTAAATGTGTTTGGGAGATCCATTGATTACTAATATCAGCTAGATGCTTTATGTTACAATATTCAATAACATCTTCATGTGCCATCCCAGATATATGGTTATCAATATACCATTACATCACCTTTTTCATAAAATAATAATCATTTTACATAATATTACATATAGACACGTTAAAATAATAAACTTATCATTGTGGTGCAGGCTTTAGTGGGGACTACAGGACAATATAATTATTACATTGAAATCTGTCCTTACAGTACATGAAGTAAATGTAGCCTACTATGGTTTAGATCAGCAGGTCTAGCATATACAATATGTGGTATACAGGTAAGCAGAGAAAGGTATTAAGCCAGGGCAGTTTTGAGGGCTATGTAAAATGTGTATTAAATGATATTGTAAAAATATAAATGATCAAAATAAATGTTATCGGCAGATTTAATTGGATTTATTAAGCTATTAGCGGGTGCAAAATAAAAAACAGCAAAGACAAAACAAGGAAATACAAAAATACAAAACAAGGAAATACAAAAATGACCTGGAAGGACAATGACAATGACATTTTTTTTTTTTGGAATGTCATTGTCATTGTCATTCAACCATAGCTCTATATATAACACTGTGCACTATGATGATGTCCTTAAAAAATCTGTCTTCAAACTAAACCGTTATTAAGTTTGTGTGGTAAGTTTGGCTGTGATGTTGAGGCCTAAAATTTATATATACTCTAACAATTTCCAAATAAATACTAAACAGATGCTAGTAATTTTGCCCTGTTAATTACAAAAAAAAATGTCACAACATGAATGCAAGTTATACAACTGAAAAAATTAACCATTACCATAACAGACGAAGAAACAAACAAAAGTAAATAAAGGTTAATCCATAAGAAGAACCTTTATAAGAATACAGCACTGTTCATATTGTACATCAGAAAGACTAAAGAGGAGATGTGTATATATATGCAAGTGCACACTTTGTCCAATCTCGTTCTTTCCATTTGAATTCCAGCACAATATACATCAAATGTTTTTTAAAAGAACATTTTACATTTAATTGATTGTATTTATTAGAGGTGAATTGCTAATTCTACTCAGGTATTGTGCATGGTACATATAGACATAACCTGCCCAAAACAGATACATTTTAATACAGTTGTTACTGCACACTTCATAGTTTTAACAGGTTTCAAAACATACTAACTGAGTATGTTATCTTTGTTTTGTTTTCTTCTCATTTTGTAGTTTCACCAATATTGTTCTCGTTAGGATATCATTGTGTCTCGGTCTCATCTATGTCACCATTGAGGTACAAAGCCTCCACAGACCCCACCCCCACATTTGAGATCCCACTCTAACAACGACGTAATTCTGTAAGGAAATAAAGAATGGTGGGCAAGAAAAGCCTCATTGAAACTAGGCTTTATTTACATCGTAACCTAACTCCATTCCATGCAGTGTAACACCTTGACAACGAGAATCCCGTCCAAATAATGGGCACACACACCATTGCTGGAGGCATAATCCCTACCGCACTACAGCACTTCCTGGTGCATGTGGCAGTTGAGATAACATGGGGAATGGGCGTGTCAAAGATGCACACCTCACCCTATCACGATATTGTGTTCAACAGAGCTATAATTCGTACATGAACAGAATCCCACACAGACACACGCTAGCCAAAAATGACAATAGACAAATTACACACGACACATTTTTATTTACAGACATATACGAATCTTTTTAATTTTATTCTCTCGTCATTTTTCTCGTTCGTTTTTATCACCCACCACCCCTTCCTCTCACTCTCTCATAGAAATGCACACACATGCTCACACACTCTTGGCAGATGGCAAACCGAGCCATCAACGGGGTTGTAAAACAAACCTGCTCTCTTTGTCGACTTTATCAAGGTGTGGCCGACACTGGCTCAACAAAACACGTCTGACACGGGAATATGGTAAACCCAAGGACTCACACATCCTGCAAAGGACAGCTTTTATGGTTTGTGCACTCGGAAGCCATACTGTATGTGACATTTACAATAGCACACGCTACTGTAAATGTCTTGTAAATGTATGAACAGATAGTGTAGGCTGTAGCTACTGTATTTACTGGGTTGTCATTCAATAAGGCGTGTGTAACGACACCTTGCGTCCCTCATGATGTGTAATTGTATGGTTGCATGGATACTTGGGTCAAAAATGCACTCCTCCCCATCAATTATCAGACTGTTGGAAGGAAGAGGAGAGATTAGGAATAATTGCCAACTGTGTCTGGGCAAAGGGTGGGTGCTGCATATAGTAAAATCTCACAGACAGGGAGTGATTAGTGGATTTTACGTGCAGACAAACATTATGTTGCTCAACTGCATTGGATTTGGCAACTGATTCTCCTCACACAATATTCCCACCTGTTAAGACTTTTCAATGTAAACATTTGTCTTGATATTAAATAAAAACTTGATTTATTGTTATAATTTGAAAAATAAGTGTACTGTAGGTCATCTCAACATTTGGCTAAAGAGATAAGGGGCAGCACTAAAAAATCCTGTAAAATTAATACTGGTAAACTGATGAGATAGATTGATATTGCAACAATGCAATATAGGCTACGGAACGCTGTAGAATGATATTTCACCTACACTGTATATTATTGTATGACTGTATACTGCACACATGTCAGTCACACATCAGAGACTATTGGTTTACACCTACAGTAAACTGGAAGACCATACAGTAAATCATTTTGATAAACAGCCTGTTCGTATATCATGCTATTTTACAGGTTACACATAGTTGAGTTATATGTCTTGGGGTTGTATCCTGGCAAGATTAATCGGTGTAGAACTACATGGTAATCTGTACATGTAATGTCAGAAAGGGGTGTACTGTGACATTTATAAAAGTTTTGCAGTAGTGGGAAAAGTATGTTATACAGATTTGGGTTCTGGTTGTGCTAATCAGTAGAAGAGAATTCACTCTAATTTAGTATTTACAAGTTGATGGGAAAGTGGTCATATTACATATATTGACAGTTTGTATGTAAATAGAATGTTATGTTTATCAAAAGACATGATGTTGAAATTGTTATTGAAGACATTTAAATATAAATGCAAGGAGCTCAGAATAAACTGAAAGGAAATAAAAGTGTTGCTAAGGGGCCCATTCCCTGGGCAACCAGTAATTGTTTACAATGCTCTCATGGGGCTGTGTGCCTTGACCGCTTGCTTGTGAGAGAATAGGTTCTTGCTGTCTGTCTATGAGTGGAGATTTTTTTCAATTAGTTTTCACTGACTGTAGGTTTGTTGTTTATGTAGACCCTCTAGGCAGACTACAAGGCTGACTGGACATGGGGGATAAGGAATAGAATGATGGGTAGACTACAGCAGTTTAAGGATGATGTCTTTCTGCTTGTGCGCACTTCACTGAGTACTGAGGCAAAACTACAAATAAAGGTCAGAGTTCATCTGCTGTCTAGAACTCTAGTCTATTATTTTTTGCATTCTACCAAATGTTTAGTAACTCTCTTGTTAGTAAAACATTTAATCAAATTAAAAAAAGGATATGATAATGTAATTTTATATAATGTAACATTTCTAAACCTGTCTCAACTAATCAAATTAAAGGACCACTGTGTACAATTCTTTCCAAGTACTAGAACACATTTTACAGTGTGAAATGACCATGAACATGGGTTTGTCTGGTCAGTGAATAATCAGGAGTAACATGCAGTCTTTTTTCAAGACAACTTGTTTAAAACAAACGGCTGTCAAAATGAACATTTTACATTTATTAGACACATTAGCAGTATAAGCTAAAAACATTCCAATAGAATTAAAAAGAATCTGACTGCTTTTTCCTCGGTTGCTGTGTTTTGACAGCTATTTGTTTTGTCAAAGTTGTCAAGCCACTTCCGGATTTGACATCACACTGAACACACAACAAACAAATCATTGATTTAATACATAATTTCACTTATTACCATTTCTCTAATTATTAATTATTTCTGTCATTTCTAAATGTAATATGCTAATGCTGTATTGACCTTTTTCACAGTCGACAGAAAACCGTCTGTTTAATGTTTTGTATTGGGGTTGAAAAAGTTTACCACTGCGGTCGATCGTTCAGTTTCCCCAACTTTTGCATGCCCTCAGAGGGAAAACTGAATGTTGATTTGATAAACGGCAGCATTTTTGTCGATGCCTATACAAGTAAACACGCCGTATAACTGCTTTATTGTTGGAAGATTCTGCAGTGTGAGTGACTATCTGGGATGTCTGGAACATGTGTTCTCCATTTAGCTAAGGCCTATTACTTACTTCACTTATATTGAGGACATATTACAATAAGACATATTTCAACAAACTCTGCAAGCACATTAATTCCTTATTTAGTAGAACGGTCTACATTTTACACAGTTGATCTCCCTCATTAAACAACAGTCTCATCTTAACTGCGCTCCTCTTCACACATCAGTGAATCTCAAGTAGATTGTGACCAACTTCAGTGCTTTTCTCTCCATGCTGCAGGGTGACAGCATCGTGAGCACTGTACTCACTGGCCTGAGGACCAAATAGAGCTGACCCGCTCCGAGGAAAGATGAGCGAGGCCTCTGTGAAAGAAGATGAAGTAGAGCAGAGGTCTCTTGAGGAGAAGTCGAGCGCTCAACATGGCACTGCAAGCCATGATGGACAGACAGGTGTGTTTGAGGAAAGTGGTAAGCACTTCTGTAAATATTATCTGTAACACAGTGCAGAAGCTTGCGAATGACACAAAGACAACTGAATGTAGCAAATTCCGTTTAGCAAATTCCACCTGTGTGTGTGTGTGTGCGCGTGTGCGTGTGTGATAGGTATGTGTCTACATCTCAACATCTGCAGCAAAAACAGGAAACTAAAATCAGTGAAAGGCCAGAAGCATTTCTATTTCTTTGGTGGTGCCAATGGAGAAGAAATGTAGGTATACATATGCAAAATATACAGCATATTCTGTGTATATTACTTTGACCAGATATTTATTTAGCATTGCTACTGGTTAATTGTCCATATCTAATGCAATTTTTGTGGTAATAACCTTATTGAATTGGTGTGTGATGTATTTTCTTTGAGACTAGAGTGAGCAGTTACTGTTGCAGCAAAGGATGGGTGCGGATTTATGATCAACATAGGACAGATTTCAAGCTGAAGTGGTGCGAGACAAAGTTGCCAGCCAATTACTACAACTTTAGAGAAGGTCAGTATAGGGGTTATGTTGAACGTCCAATTGAATGACCAAAGCGGAAAACAAGTCTCATTACTTCCGCCTATCAGAGAAGGTGGTAATATTACATTAGTTTGAACCAAACTGTCGCCGTAATATAAATTTTTGGGCAATCAGATAACATAACGTAATGCTCTTTATTTTTATATATATATATATATATATATATATATATATATATATAAATCTGACCAATAACTGACAC
>JAODUH010000022.1:30283-41919 GCA_027564835.1 Typhlichthys subterraneus | reverse complement strand
TATTTTTGCCCCCCCCCCCCCCCCCCCCCCCCCAAACTTATGCTTCTGTTAAAAAAGAAAACAGTGGAGTTTGATTTGATACAGGATTAACATAGCACTGTTGTCCATCAGATGTCAAAAGTTCCTTCTTGTTCCAGATTGTGGCACATAGTGGCATTATTGGCACATTGTTCAGAAATACAGTTCATTTTCAGCCCACAGCAGCTCCTTTAGAGTTCACATCAAATGTCAAAGATGTCTCCATAGCTTCCTCTTGGGAGACTGACATCCACAGACTTGCTCCACATATCCAGTAGATAACAGTATATCTTCCTGTACATACAGTATATTCTAGAACTAAATTACTGTACGTCCCTGGAAATGTGAAGCGAATATACGGTGGCTCTGCTTTGCTTGGAATCATCTCTAGAAAAATAAATTTCTTCACCAAGTGTCCAAACGTTTGATCCCTCTATTTTAGTAAATAAGCTGTCCTGTTTTCACTTGGTTGATTTTCCCAATGGGATCCTGTGGAGAACAAAACCCCCATTACTGCTTGTGATGAGTATAAACCTACAAATAGGACAGTTACTGTATTGGTTTAATTGTTATCCAGCTCTTTGTTTGTGGCTGTGGTGATATCTATCTGAGCTGCATGCTTTGGTCTAACAAATGGAAGAGATTATTGCTATGGCTCTAAAGTAGGCTGCGTGTGTCTTTAAGACAGATTGTGACTGAGACAAATGTGTGTCCAGACAATGGCCTGGCACTGTCCTCACTCTATCTGCAGGCAGTTTCTCTCCATTTTCAAATCTGGGTCAATAGCAGACTTGTGGCTCCCTGAGGGCTCCCAGCCACACTGTAGGGCCAGAGCATGTGTTTAACTTTCACACTAGAGTTTCTGTTGGAGGCCGTTCTATACATACACCGCCAATATATATACAGATATATCTAAAGTCAATTGAAAGTGCCTTTCCACTCATTCAAATAGTCAAAAGAATATTGTGCTGGCAATAAGAGCAACATAAACATAAATACAAATGTAAAAATGTACTGCCCGAGTGGCCGGGAATCTTGTAATATTAACAGTAGACATCATTGTGTTTAAATGAAAAAGAAAAAAAAAAAGAGATATTTGGTAATATGATTTTGTGATAGTTGGGATCAATTTGCAATACTGCACCAAAGCTAGATTAAAACCTAATGGTGTCAGAAATAAACATATGCGGCGTTCTCCTCTATTCCTGAACTGGGCCAGCATCACCACGGGGATCTAAGTGGCTAGAGCTCGGCCGATGATTTGCACAGGAACAAATTGGCCCAGTACCCACTAGATCAGAAATGGAGGAAGTCTGTTCAACTCACAGGAAGCGAACAGTGCCTTCAGCTGGTCAGCAGGATATCTCAAACCATTTCTCTGATACAAAGGCCACAGGAATCAGTTGCCTTTCAGTCGGAGAGGGTCTGTTGAATAGGAATAAAGAAATGTTATGGAGGCCAGTGTCAGGGTCTTTAAAGGGTATGCCCACTCAGTAATCACATAATTCACAGTGACAAAAAGACATTGGATTTTGAAATGGTGGGTAGCAATGTGCTGATGTTGTTTAATATAACATGATATTAGTGTGCTAACAATACAGGTAATGTGATTTACTGTTTGCAAAAAGTCTAATATAAGAAATGAAAAGAAAAACATATTGTCATGACAATGTATACACTGCAGACAGTTTAAACAAAATAATAGTTTGAATGCTGTCACTGGCTTTAATATGGACTTGAACTCACATGATATAGCTACACATGGGCCCTAATGACTAATGTTCCATCCTATGATGAGATTATTAAAACAATTGTTTAACAGCTGAATACCGCATCAATATTATCGACAAGCTTGACAAAAATAATTTGTCATATCGTATCATTACTCCAGTACTGTAAAAATGCATGATGCCTTAAAACCTTGTAAGACCCGAGGTGATAAATATACTACGTCACTTAGCTCTCCAATATACACATTTACAAATGTTTCTTTAAAATAAAACACACATTTACTTTCAATGGCAAGACAATAGAACCTATTGGCTATGTAAATGTAGTCTTTAAAAGAAATGTGCTAATGTGTTTTTTGGTGCGCTAAGTGATGTTTTCGTTGAACTAAAATAGGTCTTACAGTGTATTAAAGGTGCTACGTGTAAATTGTTTAGTTTAAACCATTAAAAAAACTATACAAATTATCAAATTAAACAATATCAGTTTTGATACAGTATGTCATGTCAAATTCCTCTAGGTACTGCATTGTTGAGATATTTTCTGAAATTAACAGATCATTCTGGCCTGTACAGCATCTATTCCTTGTAATACCACTTTGTACCTCAAGGGGCAAGGCGAGTCACTAGTTTACAGGCAGTAAACAACAGAAGAAGAAACTTGTGCGTGCTTAGTATCCATAGCTGAGATCTACTGCCTGCTTGCATCCTGTTGCTTTACTGTTCTAAGTAAATTAAAAATGTCTTTCCACATAAAAAAAAAATTGTGCATTGGAATCAGTTAATAGAAAAGTAATTGTAAACAAGCGCAGATTGCATAAGGAAGTGAAGTCTGTCTGAGTGAATAAGCTTATAGCCTAAAATGCTGAAATTATGATATAGGCTATAAAAAAAGATTGTTCTAGTGAAACTATAGCCTAGTTCGTACATACGTAGTTACAGCACAATCGCTATGCCCTGGCACACGCCACTGGAGTGTTGCTTTCCACTGGATGAATCAGAAGGAGACCATAGCAAACGTAAATGGATTATGCCTGATGCTGACTAAAGTTTATATGGACTGGTGAGTAAACTGCTATTAATGCAAATGGGGCATAATGATCTCGTTGGACAATTCAAAGCAGATTGTCTCGCCGATGTGTCCCCCAAGCACACCCCAAACGTGTCATTGATCGTTTTGTGGGGGTAGGTACTAGGCAGAGCATATGGTTGGATATTATTAATATTATGCGTTCCTTTGTTGGTTATTGTTTTGTGTGTTCTGTATTTCGTGTGTTCTGTCAGTTTGCCTTCAGCCCCAATCACACCGAGATTGATGCCTGGGCCGAGTGTGACATTGACTGTGCGTAAGAGAAGAGCGTGTGCCAGGCATGCCGAATAGATCTACATTAGAGTTGCCTGCAACGCATAGCCTATACCGTTCCACATGGCGTTGATATTATATTATTTGGCTGAGTGTGGATGTTTTCATGTTGATATGGCACGGGAATATAATAATCAATCAATATCAGTGTTATTGACTTGTTGAATTGTGCTATTCTTGACTTGATTGTATCAATAGGCTAAATCACAGTTGTAGCCTATTGGCTTCTTTTTATACTGTATGTCTGTAATATTAGTGTAACGCCCAGGGTTGCGCCGAAGGGCGGTGCATCCCTTTAACACGTTTGGTTTGCTGATGGAAGCCCTTGCTCCCAGTGTGCCGCCACAACCACACGGATTGCTCCCAGCCATGTGGGTGTGAGGGCATAAGGCTGGAGGACAATTTTCAGTAAGTTTGTTATTGTTTGCATTTACTCTGTTTAAGATGCCGTGTGTGTTCGTGTTCATGAGACTCTTACACACTTTCCTTTGTTCTGAGTATTCCCTGTGTATTGTTGAGTCTTATTACGCTGAGCAGTGGCTCGCCTGTTTATGTACTCCTGTGTGTGTTTCGTATGTCTGCACTGTTACAATTAGACTGTGTGTGGATACATGTAAGCGGATTGACTGAGAAATTGGCGATAAGAGTAGAACTGACAGTGAACTTATAATGCCACAATATAATGGTGAAATGCTGACCCCTAAAGGTTTGGAGAAAATTGTAATTTAATACATAGAGCACCTTAGATACAATTGTTGGGCATGCTGTATTTCCCAGTTTTCATGCTTTGGATGGTAATCAATGTTACTTCAATAATTTTTTCTCATCTAGAGAGCAGTCTAGATGAGAAAAAATTATTGAAGTAACATTGGTGGATGAAAATACTGATCTGGTTCTCGTCTGCAACCTACGGTATGGATTTTTTCTGAAACATGGGACTAAATATTGAGGTAAGGAAGCTACAGTCATGGATTTAACATGCTTACATTCTGCTGTGAAATCTCTATAGACAACTTTACACTATTTTGTGAAGCAGTGACATATTTTGTGGAAACTAAATAAAACTGATTAGGAAAACAAAACTACATGTAGTTACCCAAGTGATATCAGCATAACTGATGAAAGATAATGTATGATGAAAGAGAATGTAAGATCTTGTTTTGTATCGCTAAGCTCTAAAAACATCAGTACAGTATCTGACGTTAAATGGTTCAATCGGGCCTGGTAAGCAGAAACATAGCAGAGAAAACAGGACTCGTAGTGATTCAATATAAATAGAGATAGCGTAATCCTTCACAGTACAACCTTAACTCAGCCTATGATCATTAATGCAAAGTTTTGTATGGCAGTGACTGCCAACATACATCAACAACAACAAGATTTTAGCTCACCTTCTTAAGTGGAAAATTGTTTTAAAAAATAAGGCATGTTTTAGTGAAATGAATGCACTTTGATATATTACATATATAATAACATTATTGATTGTTTACAAAGCACATTATCCACACGCATCAATATTGAACCCATGAAATTAAAGAATGACTGGGATAAAACCTAATATCACTAAAGTTAATTGTGCTGCTGTAATGCCTTCTTCTGAATATTCAGAACATATTGCCATTAAAAATATGAATTTCTTCATGGAAAGCAAAGCTATTAACACTAGAAAATGTTCGCCTGCTGAGTGTATTCTTCAAATGTCTCCAGTCCTGTATGAAATTACCCTTCTAGGGAAAAAGAAATATTTGAAAATAACTATAGGCAGCTTTGACAGTTTCTCCACACATAATCCCCTCATTAGCACCAGAGCAATAAGCTGCAGGCACTGCTAGCCAAGTGTGAAGTTTCCCTCTCCCCCTCAGCCCTGTGCTCCAATATTTGCTAGCTACTTTGTCCATTACAACATGGAACACCACCAAAACACTAAACCACATATGAAGTATTTACAGTTAAGGACAGGTAAATGGCAAATATGCTAAAAAGGTAATTTGTGCAAATTCTAGTATTGTCTCACCTATAAACATCCTTGAGTAAGATGTGTTATATCTATCCCCTATCTGCTCCTCAGTATGTAATGGTACTTACCTGGTTTAAATTTTGATAAAACATTGTATCATATTAACAATATACTGTGTGATGTTCCTTTAGCAGACAAAACAACTTGTATTTAACAAGCAGGAATCGCGCAACATCCCTCAGAACAGACCACACAACAGACCACCTTTTCATGCAACTTCACAAGCTGTAGCTTAAAGTGATTACACAGCTAGTACTTATTGCAAGACAGCAATTTTCTTTGTCTATGTGGCATGGAATTACAAAACCTGTATCCATAGCTATGGCTTTACAATAAATATGTTTCTGGGAAACTGAATGAAAAAGGTACGCTCCCAGCTCCCAGCACTCACAGAAGCTGTGGACAGCTGTACATTTTGTTGTGAGGCCAAGAGCTCTGCAGGGGGAAGAGTAGAGAAGAGTGCCAGACACTCAGGAACATGCTTTGTCACAGTGTAAAACCAAAACTCAAGGCTGGACACACCAGAAGGAGTTAGTTTACCTTGAAACAGCTGGAGCTGGCAGCCATGGTAGCTTCACATAACTGGCAACATAGGCTAACCAATTTCAACTTAATTTGAAGTATTGTACACTGGGGTCTCAAAGCAGACAGGGATTTTAGCTAACTGGCTGGTTAGAGATCAGGTTTAAAAGGTATATCTTGCCGTTGGCAAGAGTCTGACCGGCATGAAAGACCTCTCTTCCTAACACTTCACCTCCTCTGTTTCTACAGCCAAAACTACCTTCTATCAGGCCAAAATCAACTCAACTGAGGCTGACTCCAGGAAACAATTATATGTATTTTCCTCGCTCCTCACACCACCCAACCCACCATAGCCATCATCCCCATAACCTGATGATTTTGTAACCTTCTTCTCAAAAAAGATGAATGACATCAGCAGCTCCTTCGCCCCTCCATTGTTTACCTGTCCTACAACATTGGCCTGCACCCTAAATGCATTCTCCCTCCTCTCTGCAGAAGAAGTCCAGACACTCAATGTATCCAATCGGGCTACTACCTGTTCTCTTGACCCTATCCCCACATCTCTTCTCCAAGCCATCTCACATGACCTCCTACCATTCCTCACCTCACTGATCCAACTCCTCTCTATCCTCAGTCTTGGTCCCTGCTGTGTTCAAAACAGCTAGTCAGACCGCTACTCAAGAAACCAGCCCATGATGCATCCCCACCCCAAAACTACAGACCAGTGTCCCATCTCTCCTTCCTGGTTCGAGTCCTATCTTGACAGATCGCTCCTATCAAATCCTCTGGGATGGACGCTTTGCCAACCCTGCCCAAGGGTCTGTGTTGGAACCCCTACTCATCTCATTGTATACTCTTAGCCCTGTAATTTAATCTCATGGATTTTCCTATCACTGCTATAAGGATGACACCCAACTCTACTTCTCATATCCTCCATCTGACACACAGATCTCAGCTTGCATCTCTGAATGTCTTGCTGTGCCTGGATGTCTACACATCACCTCAAACTCAACCTCGACAAAACAGAGCTACTCCACCTCCCGAAAAACAACCCTCAAGTGGACCTGTCTATTACCCTTGAGAACACCAATGTCCTCCACTCATACTGTAAAGAGTCTTGGAGTCATGCTGGACAACCAACTATCAGGCACATCAAACATCGCTGCAACAGCTCATGCCTGCATATTATCACTCTACAATATCATAAGAATGAGGCCTTCCTCAAGCTACACAACTCCTGGTTCAAACTCTAGTGATTTCACGTCTGATTACTGCAACTCTCTGTTAAACGGACTACCAGTGTGCTCTACCAGACCCTTACAACGTGTTCAAAATGCTGTAGCCTGTCTGGTATTTAACCAAGTTCTCCCATGTAACCCCCCTCTTGTAGTGCTACCTCCAAGCAATGGTTTGGTTCCAGGTCCCGACAAGAGCACTTTGTTCTATGACCTTGGCTGGCCGCTACGAGACCTCAAGACCCATCGAAGCTTATCGAAGTCTCGAATAGGGATGCAGCGATTAACCGGTTTCACTATTAACCAGGATTAAAAACGCCACGGTTTTATAACCGTAATGGCTCGGATACACCGATTGTTTTCTTTCCTCACTCTCAAAATATTTACATTTTGGTTGCACAGTGAAGACAATCAAACAAACATTGCCAGGCACAATCTGCAGATTGCAGATTGAACAAATACAAAGTTATACTCGATAAATGCTGTCATGGGAGAAACATAATTTAATGTGATTCCTCTGCGTTCATTTAGGTGTGGTGCTGTAAAGAACACACGAGACAGCTCTGACTGTTATTTAAGATAACTTAGCTCTGTGAAGTGTGAACTGTGGCAAGAAGCAGCGCTCGAGTGACAAGTGCGCAATACAGAGGCTGCAGGTTGCAGCACAAAGCTTCACTTATAGCATGACAAACTGCAAGGAAGATAGCCTGCCTTAGCTCTAGCCAACTACATGTAGTTAAGCTACTAGGCTAGAAGTTACCTTAAAAAGCTACATAATTTAGTTCCATTATATTGCTATAACACGTATTACAATTAGAGGGCCTACATGCTTGTGCATTGCCCCCAGCCACAGCAATAAAACAAGTCGAGTGACAGCTGGTAACTTATCCAAGTGAAATCTGCCTGAATTATATTATACTTTCTTTGGTTTGCTAACTTTAATAGCCCAACAGTAGGCCTACTGTACGTTCACATGTCAGGTCGTCAATTCTGACTTCAATAACTCACAATCAAAAAGTGCAGAGAAGACAGCAATGATGAATTCCGAATTGTTTAAACAAAGTCCACTGCGACCAGCTGTTTTCTTTAAATGCACTCTAAATCTACAGAGATCATTTTGGCTTTCCAGCAGCAGAGCTACATGCATTTAGAGACCGTCAACAAAGTATTCCCTAGTCTGGATTCTGGAATGTTTTCCGTCCTGGCACTACGATGGTGGAACGAGCTTCCAGCAACAGTCAGGACTGCTGAAACATTACCCATATTCCGCAAGAGACTCAAGACACACCTCTTCACAGTCTACCTCATGGCCTCAACTGGCAACCTCTCCACCTCATAGCACTCAATCTTAACTCAAGTTTCTTCCCCAAATGTTCTTGTATTTTTTTTTTACTCTTCTCTATACTTCTCTTCAAAAAAAAAAAAAAAAAAATGTCTGCACTTATGTATTTAGTACTTTAGTATTCAGGCCATTAGGCACTTTGTTTGATTGAATGATATATTGACATGGTAGTGGGCACAATACAAGATGCTCTAAGTATTGTGATTTAACAACCCAGTATCATGGCAGTTTGTGTTATAGTCACAAAATTAAATCTATTGATTTGTGTACCTGAACACAAATTTTCCACTTTTTTCGTGCCACAACTCAATAGATTTAATTTCGTGACTATAACACGAACTTCCATGATACCGGGTTGGATATAATATTGGTTGCTTACAATTGCTGGTGTATGACCTGTCCAACTATTGACAAATGTACTACATGTAAGGCTAAAACACCATAATTCACCATATCTCCACTTATTATGCACAAAGTTCATTCTCTGTGCAAGCTGAGCCAGCCAGCAGTCCAGAAGGTCTAACCAGCCAACTTAACAGCTCGGTGCCAACATTAAGTTGCTACCATAATGAACATCCAGTCATGGCTGTAAATCGGTCCTTATATAGATAGGACATTTTTAGTGCACAGTACAGTGCACACACAAACACGGTGAAATATGTTTTCCGCCTGCCCTGGTCAACTATTGGGCTTCGAAAAACACAGACCATGCCATAGGTTACAAGACTAAAAATGTCTTTGTTTTACTACACCATGTTATTCGTGTGCAAGGATAGGACTTCTTTATCTCATTCCAGAGCCCTTTCAACAAAGCCAACCTAAGCAGCCGTATTGATAGCGCACCTATTTCCATTGTAAGACGTCTTATAGACGGGCGTCTGTTGGATCATCTCGTCAGTGTAGATGGGTACGGCAGTCCGCACGCACTCATGCGAGCACTGCAGGCTGTCGTTGTAGGCAGTGAAGATGTCCACCTTGCTGGGAACCCGAGCAGGCGTGAAGTCTGTCAGATTCTGGCAGCTTTCTTCCTGCTGGTGGATCTTTCGCTGATGGCTATTGTGACGGCCATTTCCTGACTGTGCACAGCTACAGAAACACGCACCAAAGACAAGAAACAAACATAAAATCATACCTTGTACCTTCGATGGCTTCGCCAGGACATGACCAGAGTGAAGACGTTAACTGACTGCTTGGATGCCAATATGAAAATATTGTTGTTGTTGTAAAGTAAAGGAATCTTTCCTACCAGTTTTTAAGGACAAGTGTTGTGATCAAGGCTGCAATAACCATGATGAGAGACACAGTGATTGTGATTATCTGGTGAACAGCCAAACCTGTGGAAAGACAGACACAATACATCTTTAGAAAGGAATTTAAACTACTTTTAGAAGAAAAAAGCAATTTGTGTGCCGCACAAAGTTTGACAAAGTGCTGATCACATATTCTCACCTCAATTTTTTCCTTTGTAACTGTGAGATGTCAGGAGTGTGTGAATCACAAAGAGTTTTCAGTGAAAGGACAGTCAAGAATGATTAAAGGTCTAAAATGACACCTTAACTTATTTAGTAAGATAACAATTATGTGCTTTGAACCTAATGAAATTGTTCCCTGCTGTATTTGTGTTGAAGGTACAATCTACTAATCCACTTTCCAGATTAGATCATATTGGCAACACAACAGCAAGTGATCAATTCAAAACTAAATGGCATATGACAGCATTTGGGCAAATATGGCCATACACTCTTTAGTTCTACCAATGCTGTCCAGTGAACCAAGTGTGCTGCATGCTGCTGTGATTTTTCAAGTAATTCCATACTAGGGCACCGTATTGTAAAAATAAACGGAATTGCAAATGGAAAGGCTTTCATGATTAGGTAATAGGTTGAATCATTGTTTAATGAAATCATCCATAAATAGTGAAAAACATTATAACAGCTCGAAAAATAGTTTCCGAGAGTGGCCAGGCGTAGCAGTGTTTGGTAATCAAAAGCAGTTGGGCTGAATATAAATATATTCCATCCGCGTTCGTAACACTGCTTCAGCTCCAACTTTTATTTTGAATGTGTGCTCGAACTACCGGTGCTGATATCTGGCGCGCTGAGATTTATATGACGTAAAATGTATCATAGCAGCTCGGCGTCATTTTGAAAACGAATGTCAATGGAAAAAGTGGGATTGTTGCTTCTAGTTATTATATAGTTATGTGTGTGTAACGTTTCACCAAACCCAAGGTTCGGTTTATACCTCGTTTTTTCTGCTCTTTAATGCAGACTAGACTTTCTTATTATTTTATATTATATTAATATATATATATATATATATAAAGGGTGTAACAGTTAACCAAATCCACGGTTTGGTTCATATCTTGGTTTTTGAGCAACAGTTCGGTTCATTGCGCAGTTGTATTTTTTTTTTTCTTTGAGCGGTATAATCTGGGATTTTTTTCTGGCCTTGATTACATTCTGTAGAATAGTCTTCTTGTCTACACTTTCTGCCACTAGATGGCTTACTAGTACCAGCTTCTCAGCCAAACAAGAACACTGTTCTTGTTGCCGCCCACACATGCGGGCTGTGCTGTAGCACCAGCACTAGGTAAACAAACAAAAAAGATGAGATCGGATTATGTTGCAACACCCTGCTAAAGACAATATTCCACTATATCCTTAACATAGAAAATATTAATTGTTTGCTGCTATATTCATGTTTAAAATAGACACCTTTTTAAAAATCAACAATTTGGAATACTAAGAACATTGCTACAAGTTACAAAATGCAAGCAGACGGTCGAACATTTTGGGACCACATGATGGCAAAACAGACAGCGGCCAGAGACTGAATTAAAAATAACCTGGAAAGTTTTGGAGTTTTCAAACTTTGGCGGACATCATGGATATTTTACTGACACACGTCAGCTAGGTTTAGTGAAAGAGATACAGTACCCACAAGAAAGAAAACTGCTGCGTCATGCCTAAGCAGCCTAATCCACCCCTCGAAAGATGACACAGTGTTTGTGTGTGTGTGCGCTGCGCATCTTTTCATTTCTCAGCAAAATGACACACACGCATTGATGTTTCTAAATAAAGTGTGATATTATTCCACATAGTTTCGTTGAGTAAAGAAGGAAAGGCAATAGACTTAGACACATGCATTCTATAAATAGCTTTGTATTGTGTTTTGACAACAATGGCTCAGTGGTTCTAATCTAGTGTTGAGCTAAATGTGAAATAAAAATTGTAGTTACTTACAGTAGCAACGTAAATGAGAGCTCAACAGGCTGCATCTGTAGCAGGTTGGGTGTGTGTCTGTGTGCGGACCGCGGTTTCGGTTTTAGAACAGTTACGCCTAATTCTGTGTCCTGCCGAATTCAGTGACCCTTTCGAAAGTGCGCATGCGCCACCTCAAATCATGTACA